>JAOQMR010000213.1:42388031-42415587 GCA_027563865.1 Erythroxylum pelleterianum | reverse complement strand
ATAATTGTGTACAAACCCCGATTAATTAGATGTCAATGGTAATTCTCTCTTTAACGTGTCATTGGGCCTGTGTTCATAAGCCTGCTATGATGGGTAGGCTTGGCCCATGTATTATAAAGCACAGGAAGCCCTACTGCTAGCCAACCTTTAAATACAGTCGTCCCATTGAAAACTGTACGTGTGCTTTTGCTAATCAGGTTTGGAATAGCATTAGTAAATCCTTTGCGGCTCTGTCGCTCCGGTTTACAGAATATTACAATGGATTCAACGTCTCCTTAATTTCCAAGTATTTATCTATCTAATTATTGAATATGGTATGTTACAATTTTAGGGTTAATTACTTGTGTTGATTAATTATGCTATTAATCTGGAAATTTCGTGTTAAACTTCCTACAGAGACACCAGGATTTTCCTGGAAAAGTTATCCTGCAAGAAATTATGTTACCTACCAGTGTGAGGCGAATTAATTTCCCGTGATTTCTGCCGGTGAGAAAATTCAAAATATAAACACTTTGAATGATGTCCAAACATACATGCTGGTTGCATTGAGAAGTGTGAGTTATTTACGACGGTAGCTCAGCTCAGACTATGTTGCCTTCAATGAGTTTGCAATGAGCTTGGAATATTAATGGTCTGATGGATCGATTCTTATGCTTCCAGGAAACGAGTTCCTGGATTCCTGAAACCTGAAAACATCTTCAGGATCAGACCCTGCTTGCAAATTAAGATTATTGCAGCAAGAAAAGGAAATTCTTGCAAGTTCATATGAATAGAAATACAACCCTGAAATGAAATGAATTCGTCCAAGTATGGAAATAGTATTGTTTTTGGCAGCTGTAACTCACAGATGAGCTCAACCTGAACGTTTCATCAAGTCGCTAAGATATTTGTTGTAAATCGTCAATGAAAAGTAATTTTTCTTCAAGTATCTACATGCTTCAGAAAATTCATTAATGACTCTTCTTTGACCTGAAAGTCCTGTCAGGCCATAACAAGTTGACGAATGTTCATTGGTGAAACGTCAATGGAGTCTCCATCCAGGAGGCGCTTTGCTAAAACCAGATTAGCTGCTTCAGAAGGATGATATGGGTCCCAGAAAAAATACTTAGACCTGTCGAAGCAGACCTTTGATGAAGGACCACAGGGTATTAAACCACCGAATTTCCCAGCACGGTAGCAGCATGAAGAATTTGCATTCTCAAAACCTGCAAAAAGATCAGATATTCCCTACTCATTACTTCAGTACACATCACAGGTTCACAGGTATACCCAAGGTTTTAAATTGCAGACTGCGAATTATACTACCAGTTGAGGGAAATCCAGTCGCAGTTACAGCAAATCGTGGTAACGTTCAGGACTGCAACTGCGATATTCCGGCAGCAATTACAAACCTTGGATATACCATAAGCTAAGCTATAGTTGTAAGAAAGCTTTTTACAGGATTCAGACCGAATGATATGTAATTCTGCAGAATGTCGGATACGATGCCGTAAACACTTGCATAAACCAAATGTGACCCTTCAAGGTTACGGCTAAGTTCTTCCACAAGGCTTCTTAGCTCTTTGTTGTACAATTGAGCCATCTCATTTGGGAAACTAGCACAGTTTTCCCCTTCTGCTGGATTTAACTCTCTCTCAAATGGTATGCACCCGATCGGACCAACGTCTACCACAACAATCTTTCTAGCACCTAAATTGTAGAGTCTCTACAGATTAGATAGAAAGGAAGCTAGTTACAGTTTGAATTCCAGTATGTTAGTCCAGAGGAAATGATGCTTTAAGCAAACAACTTATGGCGATTAGCATTTTTACTTGGAGTTGTAGTCTGAATCTTGCAATCATGGAGCCAACAAAAACTTCTGGAGACACCAACTTTCGCTCAGCAGCAGAGAGCACAGGTGTTAAGTAGTTGTTTATGAAATCATTTGAGCCCATTGTAACTGTGAATAGAGCTTTTCGAAGAAGATCTGAAACTGCAGAAACTCCAATCATTTCTATCATGTCTTCCCTGGTGTTGGCAAAGTTATCAATCTGTGCATCCATGTTTATCCGACCACCCTGTGGATTTTGCTTACTGACATTAAAAAAAAAAAAGGAAGTCCCACTTGACGACTTTAATTTCAGGAAGAAGCAGAAGAAAAGCTTACAAAAATTTTTCCCGTGTGATTGAGAATTCCTCCTCCTCCGGAAGCATAATTGACACCTCTCAGAACCACAGATCCTACTGTTGTTGGAGCCAAGTAAGGTGGAGTATAATCTTCCAACCCCAATTCCTGACCTGGTGAGACAATTTCCTGATGTTCAAGCAAGCACAGAAGTTTTAGCAAGGATTATCAGAAAATGAAACTTGCCTATAATGTCAACAATCGTCCTGCCATTGGTGAATCGTCCTGTTGGCTTTCCATAATCTATACCATTTGGTATATAGTTGGCCTTTGAAAGTGACAATATGTAGTTGTTGTTTCCAACATCAACTAAGGAATCACCAAACACGAAACTAGCTTCAAGCTTGCTCCCACTGCTGTTACTCGCCATCAATAAGATACTCAATACCTGATATAAGAATCTACTGTTTTGTTTTCTACGCGAGAGCAAACCCATTACAGAAAATATGCAGAAGAAGAGAAAACACATGCAATGCACTAACTACACTATTTAAGAGTGTCCTTGTCTTATATTCAGGCCAAAGTGACAAGCTGACAGTTTATTATTAGAATGAAACTGGAAAGATGAATCCAAGTTGACACTAGGGGGTGCGTGGGGGTTGTGGTGCAAAAATTATTAGATCAACCGTTAACTACTATAATAAATATTGAAATGCAAATCCTATCCTGTGAATCATGTGCAAGGTACAGAAACAATCTTTTCTTGGTTGTGTTCTGCTCAAGATAATTCATCTGTTTCAGGGAATCACGGAAACTAGTACAGTTTCGAGCCAACAAGCATTTATACGTGCCTAATATCCTTTTTCAAAATGGTACTGTTTTGTGTAAGATTCAAGCTTTACAAGTTAGGTAAACGATAACTTTAAAACGAAGCAAATACAAATGTTTTGTATAAGATTCAAGATTTACAAGTTAGGTAAGACCCAAATCCTCTTTTCAATATTACGGTATCTTATTGTGTCAAATAAATCTCGGTCATTTATTTATGTGGGTCCTGCATAGATCCTGCGTGAGTTCCGTAAAATAAATGGCTGAGATTCTATGACACAGAATAAGATAGAGTAATATTGGACAAAGGATCTGAATCCGTTAAGTAAATGATAACTTGAAAATAAAGCAAATACAAAATGTTAGAGTAGGCCAATAATAAGATATTCGAGTTTGAGCTGATTTTAAATTTAAAAATAAAGAAATTTTAATTTTAATTTAAAGATAATCAACTTGATTCGAATCATGTTAAACCGAACCAAAAATTGACATCTCCATAAATAAAAGACCTTTTCAACACCAAATAATCCATTGGTTCAGCACACAGAAAGTATTTATTTCTTGCAACCACGCCACTATTATGAAATTCAAAGCATTAAAGGTTTAGAATTTAATGCTTTCAACTTTATATAACCAAGTTTTAACCTTTTTCATTATCGGAAATATTAATTAGTAATTTGAATATATAAATTATTAATTTGAATCAAATTTAATTAATTAAGTTGAATCAACAAGAGAAAAGTTGAATTATTATGTGATTATTTTTAGTGAAGTTTAAGAAAATAAATTTTCAAAAAATTAAAATTATAAGTATTTTTTAATTCTAAAAATAAAGAAAATTTTCTAAAATTATTTAATCTACAATACTTTTCACGGTACTTTTTTTATCTTTATTTGATTTTCCAAAAATGCCGGTAAAATTAAATTAAAACTGGTTCTTATTTAGTATGTCAAAAAATTTCAGTAATCGTCCTGAACCAAGAAAAACAAAATAGGTTTCGACCAAAAATAAGCATAGTCATTAAGTATGCGAGAGTTCCGTGCCAAAGCTCAATGTCCACCTCCGGCGTGCCCGCCAACGGTAATTTTTGCTCGTTTACTGATCTCAATTCCTCCTCCTCCTCCACCGCCACTGCCACCGCCACCGCCACCGCCGCCTCCGATGCCTTTACCTACTATATGGTGAAATAATCCCCCCGCCTTCTGGAGAAATTCATGAACTTTCCCATGACCTTTTTTACTGCCTTCAATGTTCACACTACCATCGGAATTACCTCCGATACTTCCACCGCCACTTTTACTGCCTCCGATGCTTACACGACCACTTTTACTGCCTCCGATGTTACCGCTAACACCACCTGCCATATTTTCACGGCGACCACCTCCGATGTTTTTACTGATACTTCCACCACCATTTTTACTGTCTCCCACGCTGCCACTAACATCACCCTTGACGCTTTTACCGCCGCTACCACTCAAATGACCTCCGGTGCTTCCACCACCACTTTTACTACCTATGACGTTGCCACTAGCACTTCCTCCGATGCTCACATCGCCGCTACCTCCACTGCTCCCACCACCACTTTTACTGCCTCCAGCGCTACCACTAGCGTCACCCTTGGTGCTCCCACCGCCGCTATCTCCACTGCTCACGCTACCGCTTTTACCGCCTCCGACGATGCCACTAGCATCACCTCCGACACTCACTCCACCGCTGCCTCCAATGCTCCCACCACCGCTTTTACTGCCTTCAGTGTTGGCATCATTGCTACCTCCGCTGATCCCGCCACCACTTTTACTGCCTCCGGCGTTGCCACTAGCACCACCTCCGATGCTCACATCGCCGCTACCTCCACTGCTCCCACTGCCACTTTTACTGCCTCCAGCGCTACCACTAGCGTCACCCTTGGTGCTCCCACCGCCGCTACTTCCACTGCTTACGCCACCACTTTTACCACCTCCGACGTTGCCACTAGCACTACTTCCGACGCTTACTCCACTGCTGCCTCCAATGCTCCCACCATCGCTTTTACTGCCTTCAGTGCTGGCATCATCACTACTTCCGCTGATCCCGCCACCACTTTTACTACCTCCGGCGTTGCCACTAGCACCACCTCCGATGTTCACATCGCCGCTACCTCCACTTCTCCCACCGCCACTTTTTCTGCCTCCAGCGCTACCACTAGCGTCACCCTTGGTGCTCCCACCACTGCTCACGCCACCGCTTTTACGGCCTCCGACGTTGCCACTAGCACCACCTCTGACGCTCGCTCCACCGCTGCCTCCAATGCTCCCACCACCGCTTTTACTGCCTTCAGTGCTGGCATCATCGCTACCTCCGCTGATCCCGCCACCATTTTTACCTCCGGCGTTGCCACTAGCACCACCTCCGATGCTCACATCACCGCTACCTGCAATGCTCCCACCACCACTTTTACTGCCACCAACGTTTCCTTCGCTGCTCCCACCACCACTTTTATTTCCCCCAACACTGCCATTAGCACCACCCTCAATACTTCCACCTCCACTACCTCCAATGCTACCACCACTACTCTTACTGCCTCCAGCGTTGCCACTAGCATCATCCTTGACGCTTCCACCGTCGCTGCTTCGACTGCTCCCACCACCATTTTTACTACTTTCTGTGTTTCCACTAGCATTACCACTTTTAGAGCCTCCTATGCTGCCACTACCACCGCCTTCGATGCTTCCACCACCACTTTTACTCCCTCCTGCACTGCCACTAGCACCAACTCCGATACTTCCATTGCCACTACCGCCAATGCTCCCACCACCACTTTTGTTGCCTTCTGCATTGCCATTAGCACCACCGCCAATACTTCCACTACCACTACCTCCAATGCTCCCACCATCACTTTTGTTGCTTTCTGCATTGTCACTAGCACCACCGCTAATACTTCTACTACCACTACCTCCAATGCTCCCATCACCACTTTTACTATCTCCTACATTACCATTAACACCAAATTCGATGCTTTTACTGCCACTAACGCCGAAGCTTGCACCACCACTCTTACTGCCTCCTGCTTTGCCATTAGCACCACTCTCAAAGCTTCCACCACCGCTACCACCAATGTTCCCACTACCACTTTTACTTCCTTCTACGCTGACAACACCACTTCCAACAGTTCCACCAGAATTACCTCCAAAGCTACCAGCTCCACCGGAACTACCTCCAATGCCTCCACCACCACCACCTTCAATGTTCCCACCACCTCCTAAACCACCTAACCCTCCACCGAAACCACCAAGGCTTCCACTACCACTGATCAAACCAGTACGTACAGTGGCGGTGATTTCTTTCTCTTCCATTTTCCGACATTCTACAAAACCTAGCACCAACACGAACATCATGCATAAAACTCCAACATTCTCGGTAATTGTCGCCATCTTTCAAACGTAGAGTTAACGTTGCTTTTTGCTTCAATGAAATACGGGTTGAACTTATTTATAGGCTTTTGTTTACTAAGATTAGACAAACATGTGATTGGCAACATAAGTCACTCAGGATCTGTGAAGAAGAGAAAAGCTCGTAACTCATCATTGCTGCAACCGTATTGTGCCCAAATTAGAAGCCCTTAAAGGACACAGAGTTGATTGGAAGCCATTAAAATGCTCTTTGACGAGCGTGCATGTCGTCGTCCATTTGTTAGTTTACGAGCTTCATATTATATATACCTATCACAGATAGTTGACAAGAGTGTAGCGATAGGGATTTCTAAGCATTAATGTCGGAGTATTTTAAGTTATAATCAGATTATTAATAATATTTTATTTTTAAAAAATAAAAAAGAAACATTTTAAATATTTAATTAAATAATAAATAATACGTAAAACTTGATAAAATAACTTTTTTAGTATAAATTAATCTTTTTACATATATTTAATTTAAATTTGGTCTCGAACTAATTTTAATTATAATAATATAGTTTTAGGTTGGATTCAAGTTCACTCAGACCCGTATTCAGTCCAACCCGTTGTCTAAATATTTTGTGAAATATTAAGGGTAAATTAGACCTTTTCGAGAAATTGATAAGAACACAAAGAGCAAGGGGTCTTCTTCTAGGGTTTTAGCTTCTAAGAGGCAAAACAAAGCAAATATCTCAAGAGAGAAAGGAAAGAAGAAACAGAAATGGAGGCAGGCGATGAAGGAATAGAGAGAGTTGAGAACTCAAAGGACTTGCAGCAACAGAGCAAAGCTTTCGACAAGCTCACTGACCGCGTAGAAGATCGCCAGCTCGATTCCACTCGCGTTCAAGAGGTGGTTTTTGTTTCTTACCTTCAATTGTTTCTAAATTGGATATTTCTAGTGCTTTTTCTGTAGTTATTTTATTGTTTCTAAATTGGATATTTCTAGCGCTTTTTCTGTAGTTGTTTTGGTTGATAAAAACTTAAAAGTTTTCGACATTTTATTGTTTGGGATGCGAATTTAGGCTATGGCGTCAATTGCTGCTTCTGCTGAGGCCGATTGGAATGCTATGAGGTTGAGGTACTCTTTCCTCTCCCTTTCTTGCACCTCATTTTTTCTTTAATTTACTGTATACATTTCTTGCTTGAATCTGGTTGATGATTTGGCTTTTTGAATTTGACTTGCTGGGTAATATGGCCTGCTATTTGTTAAATTATGGGCAGATTGCGAAAAAAACCGGTGCGACTGATGTTAATTGTTAGGGTTCATCGTTTTCATTGTGATAAGGATTTTTTTTTACCGTTTCATAGTTTGGTTTTCAGTTATCGAAAGAATCCGGTGTGACTGATGTTAATTGTTAGGGATGATCATTTGGATTGTCATAAGGATTGTTTTTGGCAGTTTTGCAGTTTGGTTTTCCTTTATTGAAAGAATCCGATGTGAGATGATCATTTTCATTCTGATAAGGATTGTTTTTTTTCTTCGATTCTGATAAGGATTGTTTTTTCACATCTTCATAGTTTGGTTTTACTTTATCAAAGTAATCCAGCATGACTGATGTTAACTGTTAGGGATGACCATTTGGGTTGTTATAGGGATTGTTTTTCGCAGTTTCATAGTTTGGTTTCACTTTATTGAAGTAATCCTGTGTTACTGATGTTAATTGCTAGGGACGATCATCTTCATTGTGATAAAGATTGTTTTTCCTAGTTTGGTTTTTCTTTATCAAAATAATCCAGTGCGACTGTCTGATTGATGCTAATTGTCAGCGATGATCTTTGCATTGTGATAAGGATTGTCTTCTGCAGTTTCATAGTTTGGTTTTCAACCATCAAATGAAATTAACCAATTTGTGATGCTGTTATCTACACTTGGTACAACATACTTCATGCTGTTAAGCATTGGTTCGGTCTTCTTTTCTTTTTCTGTTATTGTATCTTGAAGTATGTAGCGTCGGTTTGATTGGTAGATTGGGACCAAACAAAAGAAAATAATATAAGAAATCTTGTGGATATGGAAATTTGAACCATCAAACATGAGCTATGGACTTCTCGAACTATTCTACTTTTCCTATTTAGAACTACTTGAATGCCATCTGAATGTCGTTAATACCTTGTGTAGAAGAATGGAAGGTTTATAGAGCAATGAACTTAAATACACTAGGCCTTAACATGAACTTTACATATGAGCGATTGCTGGAATATGTCTTTTTCTTGATTTATTAGCTTCAGTAACCGACATGTCCCGAGTGAAAGCTATCTGCAATGCTCTTTCAGGGAGAAAGAATTGGCTGCTGTTAAGATCAATGCAGCTGATGTTGACATCATTGCAAATGAACTGGAGGTATATTTTCCACCAATCTTGCATGTTCTATGTCCAAGATCATATTTCTTCTAACAATCTCATGTCTTCATCTTTGGGAATAGTTGGACAAGAAGGTGGCAGAAAGAACCTTACGAGAGCACAAAGGTGATGCCGTTGCTGCAATTCGACATCTTCTACGTTAGGGAACCAATGGCATGAACTTTGGCCTTCGTATCATAATGATGCTGAGAATGATCTGCATGATGAATCCCTCTGGAAAATTTGCTCGAAAGATTGGATGGTGTATTATCATTACAAATGTAACAAAACACTCTGTTCTGCAGGATACATTGGTGCTAAAAATGTTTGGCCTTGTTATATTGCCAACGGTACCTACAATTTTGTAGGAGCATAGGAATGCCCATCTTGATCCAAATACAAAAGTGTGGTGGTTCGAATGCGAAATAATGTGTCACGATAAGGCAGTAGTTATCCACATGTGAAAGTCGAGTATGAACGATATTCTGTAAATTACATGTTTCGAGCAAGTCTTTAAAACTAAATGACGGGTTTGCAGAGTTCAAATTGCAAGGCCCCTTACTCTTACAAGTAATCTTATAAATCTTAACACAGTCCATGACCTGGGAACCTGAAGTTTCTTAAGATCCAGCTCCACGACTCAATTTAACAGCTAAAATGCCATCTGGGAATTGTTAGGGAAGGTTTAAAAAACAATAATCAGAAAATTCCAACGCCAAAAGGTATACGAAATGGAGGATATTTATCTTCTTTCACATTATTCATACGTTATCAAAATCTTCATACCAATGTCCAAGTAATTATCAGATATAAGGTTATACATACCAGACACCAAATTCCATTTTTATTACACTGGAGAAAAATGGAATGTCAAAAGACTCGGACTACACTAGAGAGAGCCAACTGATACAGGGATTTATATTACAGTTAGTTTAGAACCTCGGGATATGGTACATACAGATATATACTTACAGCAGATGAAATATGCAGCTTTTAACCGAATTCCAACGATTTCTCATTTTGTTGCTTCCTCTTCACTAAAGATGCATCTGAACCTGGTTACTCCTGTGAGATGTTCAGACTAGGATAAGAAATTGATCAACTACCTCAATTTTTTAGTTTGGTGGCATCAATGGAAGTATGAATCCCATTCCAAGTTAAACAGAGCCAAGCAATGTCCATCTTAGACGTAACGGGCCACCTTGATTAAAGCTTTTTCAGTCAGTCACGCCAGAACAAGTATCAGGTTGCAATCAGGAAATCATCAATAAACTCCAAAGGATCATCATCCTAATGAGAACTTTTTGCACCTCCCGTAGGCGTGGGGAGTTCAAGTATAACTAAGAAATAGCATCTTTCAGACTCTCTGATATACTGGACCTCGCCATCCATTAGCTTTAAGATCTTCCGACACATGCTCAATCCAAGGCCCTCCTGAGTTATCCATCGGCTGTTGTGGAACATATCCTGAACTAAATCGGGAGGAAGACCTTCACCGGGGCAAACGATCCTTCAAAAAAATGCATCAAACGAGTTGATTTAAACCTTTGCAAATTATCAGATTTTGAAGGTGATCATCATTTATGCAATAATCTTTATTTCAACAAAGGCATTAGCTACATCCCTTTGTCCTCACAGCAAACAGAATTGAGAGTACAATTTTACACAAACACAACAAATAAAACCAGGAACCAGTTTGATTGCCAAGGCTGCATTACTATTCCCAAATTAACATCTAGTTAACAAAGGTTCAGTCAATAATTATAAGATCACCAGGAGGGTGATTCAGATAAAAGCCCACCTATGCTTATTGACTAATCAAACCTAACACGTCTTGGATTAACTAACTGAATGCACCTAAAAGCTGATTAGGAGTGATGGTAAAAAAAAAAAAAAAGATTCAAAGGAACAAAAGAAATGAGAAAGAATTTTCTGAAATTTATGTGTTACAGAAAATGATTTAAAAGTAACTATGCATTCATATCCAAATAATCCAAGATAGCATACCTGAATTCGTTATGCAAAAGTGTGAGCCCATCAGAGATCTGTTTGAGTGTTGGACGAACATGGATCTCCACCCAGCCTTCAGAGGACGGTGCATATCGCACCATGTTCAACAAGAAATCTGCCAAGACCTGCTGAATTCTGGTTTGATCACCATAGACGGCTAGAGTTTTTATTTCCTCTGGAATATCACGTATCAATTGTAGATTTCTTTCTCTCAGCAGTAACATTACTTGACTAACAACCGCATTAATGACATTCCCAAGAAAGAATTCAGCCTTCTCAAGCTCCAGTAAGCTAATTCAATGAAAAATGGAGGAAATTCTTCCATTAGCAATGAATAAGCTGGAGGTGCAGATAAGACCCAAAAGAAAGTGCATTGAATGCACAACATTGAAGGTTTAAAGGATCCTCCATCCATTATCCATTGCACAGAGATCATATACAGATAATGTAAACACAGAAAGAATTTAAAACAAATTAACATATCAATGGGTTCACAGCAATTGAATGCAACAGTCTTGCCAACAGGAAGGTCCAACAATAGTAGATGTCTACTGTCTCAAGAAACAAAAATATGCTCATCCACACTAGCACTCAGCTCCTACCAGAACATATTGCTTCCACACGATAACAGACAGATTGCAAGTCTGGTTAAAAGTTATAGAAACGACAACAGAACACAGACGTTCAATGAATGACGATGAGCCTATAAGTAAAGAACTAGGACTCAGTTCAAAGTTACTCGCAATTTAACTACAGGTATCTAGCAAGTTGGGTATAAAATGGTTGAAAACAGATATATCACACTAAATTAGTGGCTACCAGAACTGAAATGGTGCCATGTATCAAGACCTAAAATAACTGAAATACATGTCATACAACTTCTTTGGGATCAACTTACCCTTCTTCAATGATCTCCAGATCTATATCTCGTATGATCTTCATCATCTGCTTCTCACAAGCAGCACTAGTCTCAAGAAACTGCTTTTGATCTTCAGTCAAGTCTGTCGCCTCCAGAAGTGAGTTAGTGAAGCGTATGCCATTTAAAGGATTCCTTATTTCCTGACAAATGTAAGATAACTCTTTCATTCTTGCAAAGCATTTCTTCTCCTGTTGCCTCCCGATTCTCAAAGCTTCCTGCAATTCAGGACTTGCAATCTGCAAGAAGCAAAAGGCTCCAATAATCTGGCCATCCGTATTCACCCTCTTGTTTGCTGTCAGAAGAACTTGCACATACTTTCCATTCCGATCAAAAAAGGAAAAAGAAAACTTGTCTGTGTCGTGTCCCCCAATTGCGTTATGCAAGATAATCATGAAGTTTGTCAATGCATCTTGACCCTTGAGTCGACAGCAACTGCCAAAGACCTCCCCCACTAACATCTTCCCAATTATTTCCTCACGAGCCCAACCTGTAAGCTTTTCCATAGCAGTGTTCCACTCCAAGCAACATGTGTTTTCGTCTGAAGCAAATATAGGAGGGATCAAAGGATTGGGACTATGGACAATAGCTTTATAGTCACCTTGTATGTGGATAAATTTGTCCATTACCATTTTCTGAGCAGTTACGTCCTGACCAACAAAGCAGACTCCAACTATATTATTCATGTAATCCTTGCTAGAACAAGCATTCACCACCACAAAAACTGCCTTCTTTAGATGTTCAGAGCCAAATGTCCTCAGTTTTATCTCCACATTCTTATCTTCTTCACCTGTTTCAGTTAAAAAGAGTCATATGGTAATATATGCAAATCTAAAAACTATCAAAGCCATTCACCAAAAAAAAAAGTCAAATCCATGAGAAATGCTCTTCCCAAACGTTGAGGCCATAACTCTTCAAATCAATATCAAGGTTAAACCTACTTAATTGACTGATTGCTGTAATTCAATCAACGCATAATTACATATACAACTATAATTCTTTGTTAGCTCAAGAAATTTTTTTATTAACTTTCAATCCCTTTGGACAGAATAAGGATACCTCTTAAAGCGCGGTAAACAAGCTTGTCAACAGTTTCTTGACATTCGTTGTAAACAAGATCATGAACTAGAGACTTGCCCATGGCTTCCTCAACTGAGAGGCCGGTCAACTCAGCAGCCTTTGCATTCCATCCATTTATACGCCCATCAACATCTACAGCAAATATCGGAGCAGTTGCAGTCTCTATCAACCTTACCATTTCTCTTGCAACTGAGCTGAGCTCATCCATTCCTTGCAACTCCAAATCCCCAAGCTGGGAACGTATGACAGCCTTAGAATTGGTTCCTTCTGGGTCTTTAAATGAGTCCCGCAGAATAAGCTGCAAAGAGTGAATGGCATCCATTTCTGCATTCTCCCATGGCAAGCTCCGGCTCTTCACCACTTCCAAAAATGCCTTGAATGAAGAACGTGGATGCATCCTCTGTCCATCGTCCTTGTGCTCTGGGTGATGCTTTGCACCACCCCATTTGATCTCCTTTGCAGTATGAGAGCGGAACCAGAACAAAAAATCTCTCTTAGAAATATATGCAACAGCCATTCCACAAACTTCATCACCTAGTGAGGCTGCCCCAGGGTAACCAGCATCATCTAAACTGTCTGTGCTTAAGCCAGTGGAGTCCCCATGATAGGTCAACAGCCAGTCCACAATATCTTTTATTTGTGCTTCAGTTGGGGCAACACCTAAAGGATAATACTTCCCTTGGTAATAAAGTGCTGCCCCATCACACTTCACGAGGTCCATAATACTTGGACTTTGGGTAACAATGCCAGTAGGGGAATCACGAAGAAGCATATCACACAACAGAGTTTGAGTCCTCAAAACATGTTTCTCGGATAACTGAGATGCTAATTGCAACTCCATGTTCAACTGCAGTCCAAAAGCTTGCATTAGAAACTCACAAGCATAACGGAGTGGAAACGGAATACACCTAGCTGAAGTGTGATGACAAACAATCAAGCCCCAAAGCCTCGTTGAGTTCCTACTACCAATAGTTTCCTCTTCATTTCCATTAATAACCACAGCCATGGCCAATGATGCAATGGAACCCATGTTGGACATATACTGAGCATGACAACCATGCGGGGCACGAAGAGTGGAACCAACCAAGCACAAAGGCTGCATAAGCCCTTCATCCTGAATAACACGAACCCGTGATGCATGGCAATCCACAATCATCCTAACCCTATTTTGTTTAAACAAAAACCGTGAAGCCTGAGGTATATCTGTAGCAGGATAATGTAAACCGATATACGGTTCCAAGTCAGACCTTCTACTCTCAGACACAACCTCACCGTGCTCATCCTCATGAAACTTATACACCATTACTCTATCATACCCAGTGAGCTCTCTAACACAGTCCACAACAGTATCACACAACAACTTGATATCCCCTCCAGGAAGTGATTGTAACTGAGAAATTGCTCTAACAGCTAATTTCTGTGACTGTACAGCTCCTGCTATGGATAAAGCAGGGTCTTCTGTTCTGGCAGGCTCTAAATCAATAACAATTCCAACATCAATCCTATGCAAAATTGCATAAAAGGGTCTACCAGAATTCCTAGAATGAATCCAAACCGGGTTCAACAACGTTATTTCCCTTGCCCCAAATGCCCTTTCCAACAGAACACCACTAGAAGGCGTGAAAAGGGTACGCACATCAGTCCCAATTGACAGAATTTCCGGTCTCTCCAAAGAAGGGACTGACTGAGGAGTTAAACCAAGCATTTCGCATGCATTTTCGCTGTAAGCAATTACCCTAAAAGACCCTTCGTCGACAGCGATCATGCAACCAAAAGGTTGAATATGACCACCCCGTTGGATTTTTGATAGATATGCAGTGATTTGCTGCTCAGGGACTGTTTGGTTAGTTTTTATCACTGACTGTGAGTAGTCAAAAGACTTACCAGACTCGCCAGACTGTTCAAAAACAGCATGGAGCTGAGCATCAACGGTGTACTGAGCAATCGCTTTGCTCACAGACTCTGTGTTGTTGTTTCCATAGTAAGGTCTCAACTTGCTGGTCCCTGAAGACTGAGCTTGTTGGTGGTGACTCTGTTGCTGCGACTGAGCTTGTTGGTGGTGACTCTGTTGCTGCGACTGAGCTCCTCGGCCACCACCTGAGGCCATTAAACTTTCTGGATTTTAATTAATTTCGGAAAATTTTATAGGAATCGAGTGAACAAGAGTGTGAGAAGGAGAAAACCCCACATGGGTTATAAAAAGATTGGCGAAGAATCAATGTTACTGCCCAAAGTTCGCTCCTTTTTGGTCTCCTCTGTTTGGCTTCTGAGTAAATGGGAAAAAGTAAGGGGGGGACTTGATGGGTTCGGAAAGAGCTCAAATATCTACGGAATTAGTAATAAAGATGGGTGTTTGGTTATATATTTTCGTTATAGGTATATCTAATATTTAGGTATTATGATATCTAATTTTTAGGTATTTTGCTTCGTAACTTTCAAGTATTGTGAAAAATGTCAATCGTTTTTTAGTGATACTTTCTTCATTTTTTATTTCTAATTAAATATAATAAATTAATTACAATAAAATTAATTACAATGTTAATTAATTAATTAATTACAATAATATTACAATGTAATTAATTACAATATAATTACTTAAAATAATATTACAATATAATTAATTAATTGATTACAATATATTTATTTATTAATTAATTTTTCTCTTTTTAACAATTAAATATAACTAATTATAATATATTAAAATTTGATTTAAAATAAAATTTTGACAAACTTTTATTTTTCAATATTTTTAGCAAACTAATCACTATCAATAATAATAATAATTATTCCTTCATTCTGATCATTATATCAATTCTTATTCATCACTGTATTTATTTTTATTCCTATTACTATTATTTAATTTAAACCAAGCGCCGAAAGAGGGTGATTTGATTTTGATTTTGATTTTGGAGGAGAACAAACAAGCCGTGTTAAATTGTCATTTGTATAATTTGATAATTTTGGTTTTATGTCATTTTAAGAAAGAAAAAAAAAGCAAATTGTTAATCTATTTTCATATCTTTCTTTTCTTATATCATGTGTCAAATAAAAATATAATAAATATTAAAAAAATTAAAATTTTAAAACAAGATTAACAAAGAAATTATCTTTAAAATTAGAGTTTAATTAAAAAGATTATCAATTTAATTTATAAAAAGTAATTAACACATCGACAAATTTTAATAACTAAGATTATTAAAATAAATTATTAATTAATTAAAAAAATGGTAGTTAAATATGTCCAATCAATTTAGTTTTTTAGTTATTATATTTTAAATTAAATTAATAACTAATATATGCTAATCAAATAATATGGTCCGATGCATTCCAACTAAATCTATCAAATCTTCTTTATTAAGTAAGAATAAAGATACGTATTATTATACGTCTCTATATTCTGCGCCTCAGCAGACTTTAATTGAGTGGACGATAACGATGATACATTAATCAAATAATATTATAAAACATTATAAAAATTGTTGATCCATCATTTGGCAAATTTGAAATTTTTTTAGCATCTTTTTATTTGACTTTTTAGTTGTATGCTCAAGGGTGGGCAGTGGGCACACAAACGGTGCATGTCTTGTCATCGTACGGTTGGTTGGTGGGCGATGAGGCGCCTGATATTGTTGCTTAGACGTTGAGAAGAAGATATTTTTATTATTTTTTCAACTTTATTTATTGTGTTATTACCTTTTTTGTTTTTAATAATTGAGGGAGTTTCAAGAATATGGAAGTTGTATGTAAAAATTATGTCTTAGAAATTATATATTACAATTAAATTAATTTGATTTAATTAATATTTACAATTTTAATGTATTAATTTTATATCTTTATATTATTAAAATAAAATAGCGTCCAATAAATATATTTCAATGCGAAATAGCGAATTATGGCCACATCATGTATAAATATTTCAATATATTACCAATCTTTACTATTTATTCCTTATACCCTACATTTTTGTTATCATATCATATATGCATGTGGGTTTACTGGAAACAGCTTCTCTGTATTGTAGAGATAAAACCGCATACTATCAGGCCCCTCAGATCTTGCTTCAATGCGGGAATTCAGGATATGAGGATGATGATCCTCCAATTATTATTAGAATATGAGTAATTATCCAAAAAAAACTAAGTTGTGTTAATTAAATCACTCTTAATTATTATAAAAATTATTATTCCAGTTATAAAGCCATTATCTTTATTAAGATTGTGACTATAGCTGAATTCAATATCACTGGAAAAGTCATTTTCTAATTAATGCCAACTTATCCTTTATAGAGCATTAATCCCATGTTGCATGCATTTGATGTAACTCATAGTTTTTTATTACACTACCTTAAAGTTTTTATTTTTAGTTAAAAAATAGAGGATTGTCTTATTATAAAATTTTTTTAAAAAACATGTCGAAGGAAGTGTTTGATGTTGTTCGCTGTCTGTAATGGATTTCCATCTCAAGTTTATGTCGGCTGATGGGGTAGGGGACAGTAGAGTTTCATGCCCACGTGATTTACCCCTACTTTCTAAAGAATCCACACTCAGGCCCACGTGATGCTGCAGAAATCCGCACCCGTCTGACCATTCCAAGAATGATAATTCGGTTCGATTCGAAACTATCCAACAAAAAATATCATTCTAATTCGAACACTTATGAATTCAAATCGTTTCGTTCTAATCTGAATTTTGTTTAATTTAAATCAAAATTTAGTCATTTTAATCTAAATTTTTATTGAATCAAACGAAACAATCGTTTTAATTTAAATTTTGATCGATTTAAATAAAAATTAAATTATTTCAATCTAAATCGAATCAAATAAAAATTGAGTCAAACACAGATTATAAAAAGATTTAAATTCAACTTATTTATTATCATTACCATAATCTGATTAGAATTAAATGATCAATTTAGACTCAAAACATTACAAATGGCATCATATTACATTAGGAAATTGCTGAATTGCAGTGCAATATATACCGTGAAAAAAAGATAAGAGGATACTGTATTATAAGACAGGTACAGTGTACTTTCAAATTGAAGAAGAGATGTACTATTCATTGACAATGAACTTCATTTTCGCTTGCTTTCATTTTCAAGTACTTGGTGGACAATCCAACATTGATGATGAGCAGATTCTCATCAGATAGGGTAATGATAATATTCCAAGCACATTCAGTGATTCAATCCCTGCCAAGTAAAACTTGTTCTCTTTGTATCAGAAACATAGAGAGAGCCTTTTCCTAATGACTTGTTTATCTTTTAAAAGAATTCCCATACAACTTACAAATGCAGGCACTTGGCCTTATATTACCAGTACATCATAATCTAACAATGGAACAACCACCCCAGCAAATTGCAGACTACAGATATTTTTCGAAAGCAAAATCCCTGTCAAAAGCCGTTCGACAATTTTAAGATTTTTCTCACTTGGTGTAGAGAACATCCTCCCACGGATGGCGGTACAGCGGCTGTTTCAACCTCTGCTGATCAAAGGTGTGCCTGAAATTGGAATTTAATGAGTTCCTGATTAGATGCAAGAGCACATATATCTTAAACATGAAATAGATATACGGCTTAATCATCCTTAAAACACGGTTTTTACAAAACACGTAACCTTTTCATCAACACCATTTATTTGCTGGTTAGCAAGTAGATATCTTATAATGCAGAAACCAGTAAATATGTTCCCAAATCTTTAACTATCTGGGCAAACATCAGTTAAATTTCCAGGCCCATGATGAGGGCTCAATGGTTTGCATATAGCCCAGAAACCAAAAACTGCACATATCCAACACAATAAAACAAGAGGTTTGAAATGAAAACCAACTCACCCGATCAGACCAATGGATCGTGCCAAGACAAAAAGCCCGTTCAAATACCCGATCTGAATAATCTCGTCAATCTCTTGTTTGCTAAACATTCCACTGCCAGCAAGAAGATCCAAGAAAAGTGATCCAATCGCACCGTCGACATTAAGTACCAAGTTATTGGCCTTTGAGAGAGTGTAGGTTTCAACTTGAACAGCATAGTCCATGTACTTAACTGAGGGGAAGTGTGTGCGAGCAAATTTTTGTAGGAGCTCTACTCTTTTGTCTCTGTTGTCGCCTCTCTTTATCCTTTTTACAAAGAAAAAAAGAACTTAAAGGATTAAAATATCGCCGAATATTTTGTATTGCATAATCTTTAGCATTTACGAGGTCACCAAATCTCAGTACCTATGCCCAATACCAGGAACACGAATGCCCTTCTTTTTCATTCCTTCTACAAACTCATAGGGTGTAAGACCCTGACAAATGACAAACCAGTAGATCATTGAATCTCAAAAACTGCCAGAGAATGTATTTGATAGACCCAAAAAAGCTTTTCATGTGGAGAATTCCCTTAAAGCTTACCTTATCATAAGCCTCCTTAAAATATCGAGCAGCATCATCAATGGCACCACCAAATCGAGGACCAATCGTGAGCAAACCTGTTTGAGAGATCACAAGTAATGCTATAGGCTCCAGGAACTCTTATCCATAAATTTAGGTAGACAGACCTATCCGTGAAATAAAAGGAAACAATTAAATCTCTTGTTTTTTTCACCTGAAACAAGGCTTGAAACCAAGTCCTTTCCAGCTCTTGCTGTCACTATAGTGTTGTGAGCACCAGAGACACAGGGACCATGATCGGCACATAGCATTATGCATATCTGATTACAGAACACAGATCAGTAACTCTAGAATAAAGAAAGTTGAGAAGAGAACATAGTTTTCTCTTAATCACAAGTCAAATATTGAGCTAGATACAAAAAAAGGGGCATGTTCTGTAAAGGAAAAGAATCGATTCCACAAATAATGCTTCAAAATCATAGAACTTGCCTCAATAAATTGGGTACAGTAGCGTGGCAGGCTTCGCTTGAACCATAATAGAGAGATAACATCACCCACACCATAACCCTTCTCAACAATAGAAGACATTGGGACACCAGCATAGCACGGTTCCTCCCCTGTAAGATGGATGGAAAAGAAGAATTCATTTTACCAAGATTTTAGCAACAAACAGATTCAGTATAATTGTAAATCCAAGACAGAATACCTCGGTCATCAGAGATGGTAGAAATGATATGAGTTGGAGCTCGAACTTTGCCACTCTTAATTGCGCTGTTAAGATCCTCCGGGATTGGGGGAGGTGTAACCTCCTTGACAGCTGAAATCTTCCCTTCTTCAACCTTTAAATAAAAGGAAATGCATCTTTATCGAAGTTCAAATGTGAAGCTTGAGCGAATAAAAAAAGAAATTAAAACATGCAGAAACTAACCAGTTTCTCAAATGTTTCCTTAATTGCAGCTTCAAAAGCTTCATATGAATTGGGAACAACAGCTCCGGCATCCTTCAGAGCTTGATTTTTTGCCTGCGCAGATTCCATCTCACCACCACTTTTTGCACCCTGCATTAGAATTGGTCAACTGTCAAGAAAGATTAAGAAAAGTCTTGTTTTGCAGAGATTATGACAACTGCTTTATAAATAGGAACAGCACAATCAAGCACCAAACTTACAGCATGACCAAATTGCACTTCTGACTTAAAAAGCCGAGCACATGTTCCACTGACCCAAGCCACCACCGGCTTGGTCACTTTTCCCTGCTTGAGGGCTTCAACAAGGGAATATTCATCTCGTCCACCAAGCTCCCCTAGTACAACTATCATCTTAACCTGAGGTGACAAGAAAATCAGATTGGAAATAAGCTATGTGGAGCTGGGACCGTCCATATACTTTTTCCCCATGTCCAAGTAAGCACTGATCACAAAATTAATTATGCATCAATCTAAAGTAGATTGTGGAACAGGAAGTTAATTGGCACGGTTTTGCACACAAGAATTACACAGTCAACTTTACCGTTCCATAGAAAAAGAATGGTAGTCTATACGCGCAAGATAGTTAGGAACTAAACAGGAATACTCTCCTCAAATTATATGAACAATATACCTGTGGGATGTTGTTAAACCGAAGAACATGGTCGGAAAGAGTGGAACCGGGGAACACATCTCCTCCAATTGCAATACCTATGAAATTCCAGAAAAACGTATCCAAGTTGAACTTAGATTCAAATTATCTGATATAACCAATCTAGACAATATACTAGAATCCTTGAGGTACCTTCATAAATTCCATCAGTCACACGAGCAATTGTATTATACATCTCGTTTGACATGCCACCCTGCAATGAGAACCAGAGGATCATTATCAGAACTGTCGATAGATTGCATTGGTCAGTAAAAGGAAATTGGCAAAGTAAGAAGCAAAAAGTTGGCAAGTCTATTTTTAAAACAACTACGCATTAATTTAATTTCGAGACTAAAAGACCACCCAGTTTATGACATATCCCTCCTAAGCAAAAACTAAACAATTGACTATCATGACAATCAAAAAGAATTTTGCATATAATAACCTGCCCTAAGAATTTCAGGTTAGATTCCAGCTACATCACTTAAGAAATATACAATGCAAATCAATTTCCATACTCAAATGGCAATGACTTGCAAGTGAAACAAAAAAAATTAAACAATCTAACATTTAATATAAGTATATGCAGATCAAAAGAAAGCTCACAGGCACTATGAATAGAAAATTTAATTTGCATGTCATGGATGAGCAGAGTGTTAAGAACATACAGACTTGGAGACAAATCCAACAGAACCAGGACGGTAAAGCTTGCAAGCAATTATGTTATCTATAGTTCCAGCAGTATCACCGATCTTAAATGCTCCAGCTTGGATGCCTCCCACAGTTGCAGGGCCGATGACAACCTGCATAATACTCACCAAAAGTTATGACAAAGGATTGAACTCTACAGATAAAAAAGGCATAAGAGAAATACTTATGTTAACACCATAAGAGATGATAAGATGCATTAAGCTTTGCTTACCCTCAAATATCCTAGTCCAAGTACTTTCATATTATAACACTCACCTTATTATTAGCCCGAGCATATGCAATAAGCTGCTTAGTGTCTGACTCAGGAACACCCTCGGCTATTATAGCCACAACCCGAATGGTGGCCTGTTTCAGAGCAGACATTGATGATGCAGCAGCACTGCAAACAAATTAGGATATGGACACAATTACTAGGAATGCATATAGTGATCTTTGCAATCTAGGAGACCATTGAGTAAACAAATTCTAACCTTCTGAATGATGCGAAGTTTATAAATACATCAGCAGTTGGATGTGCGGCACAAGCTGCCTCGATTCTGCAAATGAATCACAACAGATGTAAGAGAATTTTAAGCCTGAAGACTATAGAATTTGCATCAAAAACCTCATGAACTTTTACCAGGCAGATACTTCCATATTTACAACTAATAGGGGCAGAATAAAACACCACTCCCCACTCCCCTTTCCACTCTCCAGAAACTAAAAGAAAAATAAAAGGGATTGCATTTGTCCATTTTCAACTTCCAAAGATTGAGGATAAAAATCAGTTGGGCCCTTTTGGTACCGCTTAACTATCACTAGTTTATATTTAAAAGCTTCAGATATAAACAGATCAATACTCAACATTCCAAAAACATGCAAATAAAAGTAGTACCTACAGAAAACAAAAGACAAGACAAGTATATCGGAGAGTAACAGGGACAAATAAAAGAATTCATCCCAATAGACCAATAAGAACAGTTTCCCTTCAATCATAACTTACGTTGAATGAACAGGGATTGCAATTTCCTCTTGACCAAAAAACAGTTTCTGAAATCCCTCAGAGCCGGGATTAATGATTCCGGCAACAGACGGAGTTTCCCTCCCTGGAAAATTACAATATGAATCAAACTCAGAATTACCATCGCTTACAAAGAAAAATCCAAGAAATGCCCAAAAGCACCTTTAGCATCTTTCATGGAAAATTGTGCAAAAGTACCACATACCGCAAAGGAAGTCAAAATCAAGCATGCGTTGGACGGGAAGCTGCTTATAGTTGTAGAACAGAGCTTGTGTAGTGGGAGAGAAGAGTTGTCCAGTCGCCATGGCTTAGATTCAGCAGACCTGTTGAAACAACTACATCAATATTCTTCAAGCTACATAGACAAATCTTTATACAAGGATCAAGTTTATCCAATCCATGTACACACATCAGAAATGGTAAATGTCCAAGTGAAGAAGGAAAAAAAAAACAGATTTACGTTATAGTTCTCCACAAGACCTGGTGAACTAACCAAAATGAATCGACCCAACACAGTAATTGGAAAGTCAAACAAGAAAGTCTCAAGCTTTCGAGTTCTTTTCCCAAAAAACCCATGAAACAGTTGCAATATTCCTTATGGATCAAGACGTCAAAACAGGCGTGTAAAGCAATTTACATCCTATCACTACAAGACTGATACATCTACCTAACCTACCACCTAACAAGAGACCAGCTTTCACATGCCTGAGCAATGCAATTCAGCGAAAAAGGAAAAGCTAATACATACAGATCCACCATACAGTAGCCAACGATCCACGCTCTAATCCTAACAACCAAAACCACACCTAACAAGAAACCAACAACGTACCAGATCTCACTAACCCAGAACCAAAAAAATGCCAATGTGGTCAGAGCCCAAAAATCAGAAAGACGGAACAAACAAACACCAACGTAGGATCTCTTGCTCTACGAAATAATAAACCAAGTCAATGCAAACAACCACGAAATGGGTGGTTAAAAAAGAGTCCCAGAAAACCAGAGCCGACTTAGAAACGACACCATCAAGAGACAAAAATGGGAATTGAACATGGGAAGCGTCGTAGTAGTAGATCTAAGATGGTGGGTACATCTCTAAATTGAAGGACTGGTGACTTAGCAAGTCTAGGAGACGCACAACAAACAACACACAGAGAGAGACCTACCTCGTGAACTCACTCTCTCTGTGAACAACACCAAAGCCAAACCAAGCCTCGAGGAAGTCGCCTAAATTAACGAGAGAAGGAATGGTGAGAATAGTGGATTTGGGTACGTACTTAAATAGAGCCAAATTGCATCTACCACCACCACCACCAAGAACACCAGACCACACCACACCCGGACAGGGAATGATTTTGAAGGGAAGGAGAGATAAAAGGAGTGAGCTGCGTCACGTGGCATATGTTAGTTAGCTAGCAATAGAAATAGGCCGCCATCATTGCTTTATTATTATTATTTTTTTGTAAATTTATTTAATTTTTTAATATTGATTCGTCAAACTTTTTAATTACATCCCTTGATTATATTTGGATTCACACAACTTTTAATATAATAATAAATTTAATAAAATTATTTCAAATTAAATTTATTAAATATTTAAATATTCTTCATAATCATATTTCATGAATAAAATACACAAATATCTTATCATTTGCGTAAAAATAAATTCTTATTATTTTAATCACTAATAAAAAATCAACAAAATTTTATATTAAAATTTTTTAATTTACATTAATTCTAAATTTCGTATAATTAATTATTGTGACATTATTATATAATATAAATATTGTAGGTGATATAAGTTTTAATAATTCAAAATAATGATTATAATATTTAAAATAAATAAAATCACATTTGAGTTTTCTATTTTTTATCACTAATTAGATCTTTTCATTTGAAAAATAAAATTAACAGAAATTAGATATCAAAACTGAATTATTGATTAATTTCATTACTGATTTTATCATATTTCTAATGATTTATTACGTATATTTCATTTTGTTTTATATTCGTTTCCCATTTACATTTACTTAGTGGCTTCGTTAGTTGAAAGTTGGGAAGCAGGGGATTAAGGAGAGGTGACACGGGTCTGGCAGGAGCTATGTTAGATCCCAGGTGGTCAGCTTTGACTAGTAATTTTGTTTTTTCGGTTTTTTAACACTTTTCCTATTTTATGTAAATTTTAGTGCTCTAATTAAGTATTAGCAATCGTTTTTTTAATATATCAAGATTAAATTTAAAATCAATTAATAATAATGTTTACAATTGATGGTCAAATTTTTTTATTTTTGTCTTTTAATAATAATATAACTTACAATTATTTTTTAAGTATCTATTAAATAATTTATCAGACCTACAAATAAATTTTACTTTTAATTATGATTATGTCATACTACAAATGGTAAGTTTGTTGTATGGTCTCAAACTTGGGATTGGCAACCACCAACCCTCAACTCCCAATTTTAGGTAATCTCGATTGTTGTTTGTTTTTTCCATTTAACTACAAACAAGGTTTTAGGTATATAACATATGGGATTGATTCTTTTGTTCCAATTTCTGTGTACCGCCCTGTATCCGAGATCAATCATCAATTTGTTAACATTTATTAAATGAATAGATGATCTCGAATACAAGGAGACATATGGAATCGGAAACAATTACCCTTTATCCTACAACACATATAGCAAATTCATATGCTTACTTTTGAAAACTACGAAGAGTTTTACTAATATTCAGATTTTAGTACATAAGAAGAGTTAAGGTTTGTCTTGACTTAATTAGATTCAAAGTAAATAGGCTCGATTTAAGTTAATTAAATTTCGAATTGAACTCAAACTTTTTTCTTTTCAAATTCTCGAATTTTAAATTAACACGAGTTACACTTAAACTTGACTACAAAATTACAAACTCGAGTTTGAACCAACTCATTATCGTACAGATTCAAGTTTGAACCAACTTATTATCGTAATTACTAATGGATGAGAATGCTAATATTAATGAACAATGGTATTGTAATACAAGTGTTCTAATTTAAAAAAAAAAACTTGGATTAATTCTAACAAAAATTATTGCCTAATTTTTTATTAAGAAATCGTTCAACTTTCACATAGGTGGTGTGGTAAAAAAATATGCTAACGACGATAATGATAAATTCAATTATTCCTAGTAATTTCATATCTTTTATTTGTAATTTAGTAGTTTAAATTTCAAAACAAGCTCGTTTTAGGTATGATTTTATTTGTTTCGAATTATGAGCTAGGTCATTTATAAGGATAAAGACACGTTTCTTTTCTATAAATATAATTTTTAATTATAATCTAATATTTTTTATTGAAATTTTAATACAATTGACATTGATATATATTTCACGTATTAATTGTATTAAATTTAAACTAAAAGAAGCTAATAAAAATCTGCATGTATATTTAATAAGTTATGAGGATATATTTATAATATTAAATTATAATAATTCTTTAGATAATTAAAGCAAAATCGTAAAGAATATACGTGTATTTTACCTATGATTTCAGTGAATTCCCTTTGTGTCAAAGCCGCCCAATTGACTTGCATTTGTTAATGAAATTTAAGGATAATTACTATCTCATTTCAACGGTTGCGATTAAGTGATTAAGACATAATTACATTTTATACAATAGAGTCGTGCAATTAGGCCTTTAATAAATGACCTGTTTAATGACGGATCAACGTAATCCAAATAAATATGATAGGAACAATGCTTCTATATCACTGTTTTTGTCTACATATGGTCCCAGTCAGTACATTATTACTTTAAAATAAAAAATTTTATAGGTATTATTTTTAAATATATTAATTAAATAAATAAATGCATGTTATAGAATATAATATAGAGATATCAGCCCAAAAAATATTGAATATTTTATAATTTTTTCAATTTAGTATTAAACTTTATAAAATTTGCAATTTTGGTGTTAATTTTTTCAAATTTTGTGAAACTTGAGTCAAAATATTATTTTTACTAATGTGAATAATAGATTTACATTTATGCGACATTTTATAGGGTTGTTATATCAGTAAAAATAACATTTTGACATAATTTTTATAAAATTTAAAATGTTGATAAATTACAAATTTTAGAAATTAGACAATAAATTAAAAGAACTTAAAAAAATTATATAGTTTTAGATATGTTATTCTTATAGCATATAATAAAAGTGATTTATTCACTCATTATTATTTTTTCAATGGTGGTAAACTCGTTTTCAATACTATTAAGTAGTCAATATTTTTTCTTGAAGTGGAAAGGTCAGTGCAGTCCAAGTCTAACGGAGTTTATTGCATTCTAAATCTACCAACTACCCCAACTAACTTCCCAAGTGCCACCCATCCAACATTCGGTCATTTACCGCATTCTTTATTTATTGTTTTATTTGGTAATAATAGTGTCCGTGATTATATATGTAATAATTTATAAATTATACAATTTAAATAATTTATCTAATTAATAAATAATTTATAATCAAATAAATCATTCTTAAAGATTCAAATGAATTAATATTAATAAATGTAATATTTCTTCACTCCCAATTAATTACACTTAAGAAATCTCTTAAGTGAATTGAAATGTATTCGTATACGTTTAAGTTCAACTAATTTATTTTATTTATCAAAATTTTAATAAGTGTGATAATTACTCATTCAAGTTTAAATTATGTCATTTTTAAAGTAATATACTTTTGAATTATTTAAAATTTTAATTCAAAAATTCTATCAGTTTAAATCTAATTCTTTTAAATTTAATAAATCATATCAATTTTATTATCCCTTTGGTTAATTAATCAATTCTGATATTCAAAATATCCATTTCCTTTCAAGTTTATTTTTTCTACTTAAGGATTAAAATGATTCATTTATCTAAGAAACATGCAATAACGTGACACTTTTTCTTTTGCATTTGAAATAAAAAGCACGTGCACGTGACAAGGTGATCTTCAAAATATCTAATTCCTTTCAAGTTTGAACTCCTTTTGGATCTGTCCCAGAAATCAATCGACATCCCCTGCTTTAATCTTAGGGTTGAAGGAACCCGGTAACGGGTGTAGCTCAGTTGGTTTACTAGCAGGGTAAGTTGGTGCAAGGTCCTAGGTTCGAACCCCGGTAACGGGGGGC
>JAOQMR010000213.1:42370894-42383938 GCA_027563865.1 Erythroxylum pelleterianum | reverse complement strand
TTGCATTTGTTGCGTGATTGTAGTCGTGCGGTTGCATGGTGGCAGCAGTGGGATGTTCCTGTTAATTTTTTTACTGTAGCGAATTTGGTTGATTGGCTAGCTTTGAATTTGCATACTCATACTGTGGGTCCTTTTGGGTTTGCCTGGGCACATTGGTTTCTGGCAGGTATTTGGTGGTTGTGGAAGGCTCGGAATTTATGGCTCTTTCAAAAGGAGTTTCTTTCCTTAGCAATTTTGAATGGTTGTGTCTTTAAAGTTGCAATAGATGTGTCCCTAACTTCTGTTTCAACACCGAAGCTTCCTGGTGTGCGGCGTTGGATTAGTTGGACTGCGCCACCTTCTGGTTGGGTGAAGTTGAATTGTGATGGCAGTTCTATTGTTAATCCTGGGCTGACTAGTGGTGGAGGGTTGTTGCGTGATTCATTTGGTCGTTGGCTTGGGGGATACTCGTTTCGAATTGGTGTTTCAACTATCTTGGTGGGGGAGTTATGGTCCATTCGAAATGGTTTGATTTTTGCGTGGGATCACGGTTTTCGGCAAGTCATTGTCGAATCTGATAGCATGGAGGCGGTGCGGATGGTGACTTGTGGTGTTATCCTTTCCCATCCCCTGTCTGTTTTGGTGGTGGATATTCAATCTTTACTTGCTCGAAATTGGAGTTGCTCTGTTAGGCATGTACTTCGTGAAGGTAACTTTGCAGCAGATTGTCTAGCTAAATTGGGTCATGGCCTTGCTTCTAACTTTCAGGTTTGGGATGCTCTTCCTGACGCTCTCTCCTTGATTGTTTGGGCTGACGCCTGTGGTATTTCTTTTATGAGATAGTTTTAGTCTCTCTTGATTGTAACCAAAAAAAAAAACTACTGCACCTTTTGCAAAAGTGAATCCAAGAGGAAGATGAGGTTGAAACAAAGCAAAATGCTTTTGTATGATTGACGTAGCTTTGACCTTTCTTTTAGAATGGTGTAATTTCTTTTCTTTTACCATTTAACATTAAAAAACAAATAATATTTAAATTTTGGCGTTAATTGAATTAAAAAAATGTAATTTCAAAGAAGACTATCTTAAATAAGACATTACTTAGTAACGCTTTAAATTAGTTTTATTTGATTAGCAGCAAATGATTAAGTATGATAAAATTTTAAGTTTAAATTGGTTTAAAAATTTCCAATTTCAAATTTCAATTGGACTTAGAACTTTTTGGATAATATTTTAAATTTCTTGAAAATCTATAATAATTAGTACATTTTTTTGAAGTAAAGTACACCGAAAATTTTTAATAATTATTTAACTTATTTCTTAAAGAATATTTATAAGTTAATATTTTAAAATTTTTGTATGTTTATATATTAGAAACGTAAATATTTTCTATTAATTTTAAATATGATGAAATAATAATAATATAAGTTAAATTATAGCAAAGTGATATTTTAAAAATATTTATCATAGAAAATTTAGAAAATGAATAAAAAATATAATAAATGAGTATATTATCTCAAAATTAATTAATGATGTGGTCAAATGTTTGCTTGAATTAAAAAGTAAAAGGGGAAATTTAAATCTATTATGTAATTTATTAATATTTGATTTAAGGTTAAAAGCCTTTATTTACTCATATTAAAAATTCAATAAAATAAAAAATATTGAAACATCATTATCAATTTAATATTAAATTCTAACTTTTATAATTCAGAATTTGTATATATACATACTAATTGTCTGTTTATTTTTTTTTTGGGTCAAAATTGTCTCTTTGTTCACCCGCCAAAAAGTTCTATTCTCACTGTGGAATACAACAGAGCAAATTTCAGGCTCCTGAAGTTTCCATCGGAACTTGGAGACTCAATAGATGCGTCACTCAATCGCCAACTCCGTTGACACCGGTAGCTCGAGCAATGAAGGTAATCCGGTTCTTGCGTTCCTCGATTACGCTCGGTCGGTGATCTCGACGGAGGAGAACAAAGAAGGAGGGGGAGGAGATATTGTGATCCGAAAGGATTTGGACATGATGTTAACTGGCCTTGATGGTGTTGGATCTTATGTCGGTTCATCGACACTTGCGTTCCTTATCTGCTCTCCGAACTCTCTCAGGTAGCGTAGACTTCGATTCTTTGATTTCAATATGTCTGTTTGGATGCCGAGAAAGTATTGGAAATGGAGAAACGGCAAGGAATATCTGCTGTTAGTCGAGGATTGTCTGTGACTTGACAATTCTGAATTAGAGGAGTTAATTTCTCTATATTCATTCAAGTCTTTGGGTTGCTTCTGTTCTGTTTGGTTTCCGAGAAAATACAGGAAATGGAGGAAAAGACGAGGAAATATGGGCTTTTAGTCTGCGAATTTGAACTTCCTTTCCGTTGTTTGAGAAATAGGAGTTAGTCCTATGTGTTCACAATTGTATGTAGATCTTCCTTGACTTTTGCTTTGTTTGGTTGCACGAGGAAACTTAGAAAATAAAATGAGAATTGGTCCCCATTACTACTCTTCCCTACTTTTGAAATAATTGGAGAAATTTTGATTCCTGAATTCCCTTTTATGCTCAAAAGACTTAGGCAACTTATGTTAGATTCCACACCGTTGCTTCACATTATTGTGTTTTTGTTAGATTATCTATTATCTTAAACTTGGTTGATACAAGCCCTATCTAGTGTGTTCTTACGCTCCCAATTGCTTCCCTTGACAAGTAAATGTGTAAGTTCTATCCGTTTTCTTTGAATGCGCGAACTGAGCAAAATAAATCTGTAGAAACAAACAAAAGGTCAAGACGAAGCACAGGAGAAGTAAACTACTCAACACAGTAACAATTGACTCTGTATATGAAAAGAAATTCCTATCTTTTAGTCTTCTGTTGAAAGATGTTATAAAAGCTTTGGGTAGAATGGCATCTGGTTAGTTGTTATTAGAATCTTGTTACAGGAATACTTGAAGTTTAAATTCTGAGATATTGGGTATGATCATGTCCCTTTCTCAAGTTACAAACATATATATGCTTACTTTGTGGGACTTTTGGAGCTCCAAAACCATTGACCTCCATTGCCAGTGGCGATAACTTATTGGTCCCTGTATTTCTGTATCCCATTCTTAGGATAGAAAAGTATATTCGCTATACCATGCTTAAAATCGCTTTACTGAGTGAAGCATGAATAATGTGCGTGTTCAAAGGAACTAATAACTGAAAAACCAAACAAGCAAGAATTTCCTCTCTTATAGAGTCCTGGAGTTGCTTTTCTCATGTTCCTCTTGTGTATATGTATGTGCCGCAATTCGTCTTATTTATGAATATTATGGTTTCCAGGGGCAGCTAAGTTCTTTGTTCTGTTCTTTCTGTGATAGATACTATTTGGTGGATCCTCGTCAAAGAATTTTGAAGAAAGTGTGGGAAGTTTTCCTCACAAGTGTCTATACTTTAACAGCTGGATAAGAATCAGGTTGTCACCGATTTTTGCAAACTGCGAGCTTTTTTACTCTATGCATCGTAGTATTGCCTTCGTCACTTGCCATTAGCGTAAGCTGTTGAAAAGTAGGCTTCAAGTTTCTAAATTACAGCTTACAATTAATGTTATGCATACATGGTCATATCATTCCTAAGATGACAGGTTAAAATATGGGATAATTTCCCTTTCACTCAAGGATGACCACTATGCTACAGGATGGTACTTGCAGTGTCTATCACGCAATAATTGATTCTCTGTCAATAAGTTTTTTGATACTTATTCCTTTATGGTTTTGGGATTGAATTCATTGAATCGGTGGAAATTCAAGGAATAATCCTCTAGTGCCAAGCAGAAGCAAATTGCTCTTGTTGACAATGATTGGCACCAAGCTCAAATTCCTCCGGTGGGGCCAATCTTTCAAGCAAACTCATTCAATTGGTCGAATAGACTGTTAAAATAACTAATAAATCCCAAAGAAATAGAGTAATATATATGAGAAATGAGAAATGATTCATAATTTATTACTAAAAATTATGATTTGAATAAAAAATTGAAATTAATATATAGTTAAATAGTGAGAAATAAAAATAAAATGTAATTCACATGTATCTTAAGATCTGCTTTTTTTTTTTTTTGAAAGTGTTCAATGTAGATTGGACTTGATGCAGCATATTTCTTTCGCTTTTGTTTCTTAGATGCATGTTTATGTAACACGAAGCGGACATCCAGGATCCAGGCTGATGACCACCACAGTAGATCCTAAGCAAGGTCTCAAGGTTTCACAGGTGAGTTTGCGTTGTGAGTCTCAGGGAGTCAGGGTTCTATGACTACAGTCTACAGTGGTTATCATTTTCGAGTAACTATATTATTACCTTGTTTTTTTTTTTTTGAAAGGTATTATTACCTTGTTAAATGGTCAATTATATGATTAATTTTTAATGATTATTAATAATTGTTATTATTAAATAAAAACATAGTAGAGATGATTATTAATTGCTGTTAAAAATGAACTATAAAACTTTCTTCTTATTAAAATATTGCAACCTGAAAACTCTTATTTGTAGGATCGATCAATGGTTATAGTTTGTGCATATGCCCTTTACATCAAGTAGTAAAACTGTGCTAAGAAGTTTGTGAACCTCCAATATGGAGCCTCTATCATTGTGATGGTAGATTCTCGGTGTTCTTTTTTAGTGGAAGCCGGTCTACAGTCCTTTTTGTTTCCTTGAGGCAACAGTTTGATTTCCAATTTCTTTTAAGGAAACCTTCTTTTCTTATCAACTGTTGGGACAAAAATATTATCCTATATGAACTTTCAAGTCATACATGTTCTGCTGGTCTACTTTTGACATTAACTGAGTAATAACTTCTCTGGCTTACAGGTCATGAAGTCATTTGTGTCAAGTTTTGAATTTATTTTTATTTCAAGAGGGTTGCTTTATATATACAAAAATTTGTATGTTAACTCAAATTAATTTTTTTTCCTTATAAAATGAACCTATTTATTTATTCACTTTTGATGATTGACTTATTAATTATTTTAGGAATAAGTAATTCTAAAGTGTTTAAGCTCTTAGGATTTTTTCAATTCAGTGTTTCATCTTTTAAAATTTTCATTTGAGTACAATTATTTTAAAATCTTAATAATTCAGCTTAAAATGTTATTTTTGTTAGTAATTTGTTGAAGTAAGTAACAAAATTTTTACTATTTATAGCATGTAAATGTCCATTTGAAATTTTTTTCTCTATTTCAATTTAGCCATGACCACTTTTTTTAAAGTGAACAGCCATATTTCAACAAAGATTTCGGTAGCTAATTTAACAAATTATTGGCAATTAATGTTTTAGATTACATTGTTAAGGTTTTAAAATTTAGTGATTTAAATTAAAATTTTAAAAACTGGAGTATTGAAGGTTGATTAATTTAAGCCTCTCCCATAAGATATTTTTAATCTTCTTTATTATTCCAGTTACTCAAACACTATTTTATAAATTGAACATGAAAGTTCATTTTTCAAAAAAAATTATTTACTCTTCTTTCTTGCTCGAATAAAAAATTTTATTCAGAAGTTTTTATTTTTGATAGTGTAAATTTTTTTTATCTATTTTTATTTTTAAAATTATTTTTATATAAAGAAATTCCTAGAGTTTTTGAGTTAGCATCATGATCAATTTTTGAAGAGATTCACTTATTACTAAGGCATGAATAAGTTTGCGGTTTGAATTTCCATGTTTGATTTGTGAATTTCTGGTGACGTGTGTCCGGGATTAAGCACATTAGATCTTTTGTGTTTAAATCAGTTCTTATTTTGTTTCATTAAATTTTATTTACACTGATATGTATATTTGAGAAAAGTTGAAAAAAAATTTAATTCTAATAATATTTGAACGAGATTTAATATAACAGAATAAAAACTAGTTTCCTCTGTTCTCGGAATTAAGCATTTCTCCAACTTTTCTTAGACATGCGCATCAAATATCTAAATTTTTATGTAATTTCGGTATTCGAAACTTTATTGAAAATTTGACACATGACCTTGTTATTTCAAGCCCAAGATAAACAATTCTTCTGTATAATATTTCAATCAAATTGCTGGTCGGAGGACCACAAGGCGTGGGCATGATCAAGAGACCGGGTCCTGGAGCTCGAAGAGTCGATCACGGTGGTGTGTCATGGCAGATAACTTGTGTATTAAGGTTAAAATAGTTTTCTACTGTTTTAAATAGGTTTCGTAACTATTTTAAAAATGTCTTTCGTCTGAAGCATATAATTCGGTACCTTAAAAAGTCAAAGTAATGTGCACCCAAGGTCAAGCTTAAATCCAAGACAAATTTCCAAATTCAAGAAATTTGTATGGGAACTTTTAATCAAAACGGTACTTATTACCCAAATCTGGCTCATAAAGAATTTGTAAACTCGTGTATGTTTATGTTTGAATTGGACTTTAATAAAACGATCATAAGGATCCTAGGGGTGTGTTTATGATACATAGCAAATAGGTTCTTGATATTAACCTATAACTAATATTTCATGATCCCTTAAGTGAACTTCTATTAATTTATACTTGTTTTAAAAAATCTTATAAATAGGTTAAAAATATTTAGAGTTTAAATAAATAAATTTCAAAACTTTAGCTCTTAGTATTTTACAATTTCTGGATTAAAAACAATTTTTATGATATATTTACTTTCTAAGATTCATTAATAAAAACTACATGAGAAGTGAGAACTGAAAATACATAGTGCAAAACTTTTTTTACTATTGTAAAAAATGTAATGATATCGATATTAATAATGAAACAAGCATTTATTTTTGTTGAGTTCTTTTTGTTTCTTTCACATTCTATAACTTATCAAACTCATAAAACATATTTTATTTTCGTTTTTAATCTTTTCCACAACCTTATTTCATAATATGCTTATTTAATTACTTAACATTAACAAATAATTAGAAGGTATAACTAATACAATTTAATAATAAATATTTAAAATTAAAGAATAAAAATATCGACAACAAATATAATTCAAAAAGTTAAAATTTACAAAACTTTAAAATAAATTTTCAAAATTAATTCTTTAATATGTTTTAAAAAATAAATTATTTGTCATAAATAAATAAATTTAAGGCTTAAAATTTATCAATATCTAAATAAAATTTTTTTCCAAAAGAAAATAATTAAAGTTTCAATTTATTTAAAACTTTTAGATAAAAATGATGAAATATTGTTTTACTTATAAATATTTCATAGAAAATAATAAATAAAAATATTACTTAATTAATTAATATAGCTGTATTGTTTAAATTAAGATATTTATAATAAAATTTTATTAGTAACATTATTAAGAAATATAACTTATGTTTAACATAAATAAGTAGTTAATTTTATTAAAACAGAAGACAGACTTATTTAGATTCAATTATTTTATCAAATAAATCATACAAATTTCAACAAGTAATTGATATTAATTAGTAACAATTTAATTATTAATTAATAGTAAAGGATTTTAAATTTTAGTAAAATCTAAATATAAATTTGTTTACAAATTAGTCTTTAAATAAATTACTCTTTACTTCAATCGTAAACTCATTATAAAGTTTTCAAAATATATTAAAGAGAATTACTTTGAACTTTTTTTAAAATTAAGAAATATTGATTTTTAAAAATAAAAGCTATTTTACAAAATTTGAATTAAGATTCATTCATGTAAAAGGAGCAAATTAAGAGCACAGAAACGCTGGCTTAAATGGAACCCAAGATTGCAAGGGAGTTGACAGAACAAAGTGCTAACCGTTAAATCTCATCCTCAATCATTCCTTCTTCTGCTGCTACTGCTAGAGTTCTGCTCCGACAAGATCTTCAAAACGTTGATCAGGGCTCGTTATACCTTTTAATCATGCCGTTATACTCTTCATCGGTGCTGAATTTCATTATCGGCATGATTGGTCCAAAGGTCTGCACATCTCAAGTTTATATGGAATTAGAGAGTGATACCAACTGTTCACAAAAGCATGACAATGAACATCGTAAAAAAGCTGTGTTAAAAACATTTTGAAATAGTCTTTGCGACCTCTTCTTGCATCAATCTCATTGTGTGGTTAACATTAGCAATCACTGTTGGCGGGAAAAACTGATCAACTGCATCTTCACCCAAAGGACCAAAACTTCCACGAGCAATTATTTCGGCCCCTTTATCTAAGGCATCAATTACAAGGTTTTGAAGCTCTTCAGAATGGTCTTGCAAGCAAATTGCTCCCATATCATAGCTTCCAGAAAGTGGTGGCCCCTTAAACAGATGGAGATGGAAAGACAGAACTTAATTTAACCAAGTAGAAGAATATGGCAAATGTATTAGAGAGAAATGAAAACTACAATAGCAACTGCTGCAAAGATGAAACTAATGAAGATCATAATCAAGTGACGTTGGGGAAGAACTATGAAATAACTGTACATATAGCAGAACTAATTTAATGAAATTGTGACAAAACAGAGGGGTTTACTTACAGCTGAAACAGATTTTACAATCTTAGTAACTTCATTAACAAACGAAGAATATATATCCTTATGAACATAAAACCTCTCAGCTCCAGCACAATTCTGGCCACTTGATTGAAGAGCAGCCCTGACTGCATCCTGTGCAACCTGCATTGGATAAAGCATTGAGTAGGATGCAAATAATGGTTCAAGATGAATACAGAATCCAAGTTGGGAGGATCCATACATGATGCACATCTACATCTTCACAGATAATGAATGCGTCTTTTCTACCCAGCTCAAGTGTCACTGGTGTAAGTGTGTTTGAAGCATTTCTCATTATCTGCAGCAAAGTAAATACTTGCCCCATGTGAGTGACACAGTTAAAGATACAACATAGTGACTGAATCCTATTAAGAAATGCAAACTTCCCTTCTGAAGTTAGAATCATCTAAGGAAAGAAATATATAAAGAAAATCAGAAGAAAAATGTGTTCCAATATTCAAGATCAATTATTGGCAAGATGCCTAATAAGAGGAATGTCTGTTTCTAATGCTACAAGCAGAAATGCATCAAAAGTGTAGGTTAGGCAATTTTGGAAGTCGAGAGAGAAGAGAAGGTTAGGTACTTCTTCTTGTACATCTATATCCTCAAACGTATTGCATTCAATCAACCCAAAAATGAAATGCACTTAACCAAAGTGGAAGTCGTACTATTTTACCCACACCAGGTGATCCTACAAACATGATTTTATCAACTGCAGATACCAGCGCTTCTCCTGTTTCAGCAAACCTATTCAGAGAACCTTAGTTGTAGGCTTGTAGCTCAATGAACAAATTAAACAAAAACATTAGTAACATGTGAATACCCGGTTATCACATCAACCAGATTCTGAGGAGCTCCCACAGCACCAAGAGCAGCTTGAATAATATGGAAATAGAAACATCCAGACCAACTCGCATTCTCTGACACCTGTACTTTCAAGAATGTAACTCTCTGATAACTCGATACTAATGGGTAACAAAATCATAGTCACAATATGGACACAAAAGTATGATAAGTGTTATTCATGACAATGCTAAATGACAAGTGGGCCATAAAAGTATATTCAGCTTCCATAAATTGGAAGATCCTAACTGTTATTCATGACAAGAAATGCAGGCAATAAAATTCAACAGGAAATAACATATCCAGTCTCAGGTACCTTAATTACAATATCATTTCCTGAAAAGACTGCTGCCAACATAGGATTAAAGATATTATAAAAAGGGTAGTTCCATGAAACAATGGCACCAATGACGCCTAGAGGATGAAACTCCACCTTAGCTTTCTTGTAAAGCGTTCACCTTCCCGAAGATCTGGAAGCATAGATAAATTCTTAATAATGTAGGATTTATAATAAAACACATTGATTACTTTAGCACAATTGAAAACTCTGCACATTATGAGAAAGTACTGATACATTAAACTGCAAACAAAGTACATGATCAGGGGAAGCTTGTTATTCATAATGTTTGCCAGAAGTACATAACTACATACCATGTCAACAGCATGCAGGTGAAACTATGACCAAAACAATTCCATTTATAAGGCATTCTATTTGCCTCTTGGAAAATAATGGAAACTTATACACATAGATTGAGAAAAAAGAGAGTGCAAAAGAAGACCAAAAGAGTACAAGGATGGATACATGTACCTGTATTCTGGCTTCAGCCACCTCTCACCCTCAGCAAGAAGCCAAGTGATCTTCTCACATGTTATTATTTCCCCAAAGGAGGCATCTACCATAGTCTTCCCAGTATCACATGAAGAGACTCTAATCAGAATGGAAAAAGAAATATTGGACACAAACCAAAATCTAGCAGTATAAGACTCATAAATGAAAAATGCATAAAACACGTGTATGGAAATGCCCAATCCCATTCCCTTCCTAACATAAGTAGAATTGTTGATTTTGAACCTAAAGTCCCCAGAACTTGGAAACACAATAATCCCAATGATCTAAACTCATCCCTTCCATTGTCTTGAATCATTTCATTCGACTCCATTTCTAATGCCTGTGCACAACTAGAGACCTAGATCTTAGTAAACACTGTGAAGTTTTGGTGTAAAAATCAACTTCCAAAACTTTCATCATAATGATTATGAAGAATACATTCTTACTCGCATATAAGCTCTTGGTGTTCAATAATGTACTTGAGAAGTATCCTCAAGAATTGTCGTCTTTGCTTGAAACTACTTTTGGCCCATATTTTCTGAGCCTTTTTTGCTTGTGCACACGCTCATTGACCTGCCGAGTATTATCCATAATTTCATGAACAGGAGTTAGCAATCTTAAAAATACATGTGTTTAACCATACATCGTTATTGCATCTCTACACACACATCATCCCCTAACCTCAGCAGGTGACAAGGCAGGGAAATATCCCAAGTATTTCATAGCACTGAACTTTTTTGTCCGATTGTTGAGTCCTTCCTTTTGGAGGTATCTGCTCATCAAACACGTAGAAATCAGCAAACAAATTCTATGCATGTGAATATTGAAATGAAAAGGATGGACGAATCTATAAATTACAAAGTTTCAAATCTGCAAACTAACATGAGATTCACACTGATAGACAGCTTCTATCATCCACATTACAATGCTTTACTCGTGATAAAATAAACAGCTTCTAGTTTTGCTCTCCAAACAGGCAAACACTTACAGTCAACTACAAATCATACATGCATTGCTTTTTCTTTATCAAGGCAAGTCAAAAAGCATATCTCTATATATATACATATATGGAAAAACTGAAATAAAATCAACAAGTAGCAGCGAAGCAATTTAGAACTTACATAAATAAAACTGCTCTCCTGCGTTTGATTTCTTTTTAAAACTGTCACACAAAAAAAAAAAAAGAAATCAAAACAGTAAAATCATTACTCTCGCACACCTACAAATACACATTCCTGATTTACACACATAAACAAACATAAAGCCTACCAAAACACTGCAAAATCACGAATAAGATACTTCGACTCACCATCGGAGGCGTCGACATTAATGGAAGGCACATTCTGAGGGATGAGCATCAACAGGAAACGACAAATCGCATAAGCGAGAGCGAAAACGATCAGCGGCCACCAAAACGACATCTCGCAGAAATGAGAATTCCGACGCGGAGGCGGCGACGGCGAAGGCGGCGTTTCCTAGAGCTTCAACGGAACAAAGCTCGTGAATGGATCGGATTCTAGAGTGAGACGGTTAGTGTTGGGAGGAAAATGAAAGCGCGCGCAAGAGCGTTGTCTTAATTTCATTTCTCTTCTAGCTCACAGGGAATATTCTGCAAAACTCGAGCAAGAAGTAAGGGGGACTTAAATTCAAAAAGCTTCCTTATAAACTCGGCTTTAAATAGAGTCTCTTTTCCTCTTTATTTGTTCGAATACTTTTCTTTTCTCGGAGTCCTTTACGGCTTTAGTTAAGTCGTTGGAGTTTGAAGCTTTCGTAATTACTAGGCAGTACCGGCGTTATTCTCGGAAATGAATTCAGAGCAACCAATCTTCGATCGGCCTACCCAAAAGACCAAAACGCAAAAAATACATTAAACTATATGCAGTTAAATCTTAAAATTAATTAAACTTAAATATTTAAGCACAGCCAAGATTATTTAACTTGGAAAATTTTTAAATTTTAAATTTTAATTCTAGTTTTTTAAATTTTAAATTCAATACTTGTTTTTAATATCATACTTGTGCATGATATAAGCTACCAACATCGAAAAAACAAAGCTTCTTAGGGAGAGGTTGAGTTGGTAAAATTGAAGGGTATGAGGTCAAAAAGGTCTTATATTTGATTCCTCCTATCTACGCTCTCTTGATTGAATATGGCCCTGTTTGGCAATCAGCTGATTGCATTAGCTGTTAGCTGATTCTATCAGCTGATAGCTGATAGCTGATTCTATCAGCTGATTTGACCAGCTGATTGCATTAGCTGTTTGTTATTTGACGTTTGGTAAAATTAGCTGTTTAGTATTAGCTGTTTATGTATAAAATGACTTATAAGGACATGACTTTTAAAAAAATTATAAGTGTATGAATATTATATATCTTAATATTTCATTCAATATTCTTATAAGATTTTAGATTTTAGATATTAAATTTTACAAAAATTAAGTTTACAACTCTAATAAAAGACATAGAATAAATAATAATAATAATAATAATAATAATAATAATAATATAATGAAGGTGGAGGAAGAACATATTCAATTATCTTAAAATGTGGTATATATCTAACATGAAATGATCTTGAATTCGAGATCTTTTTAATTAAATTACTATTTGTTTATATACAATAATTTAAGAAATTTATATTTCTTTTGATAACAAAAAAACTATTAAATAATTAAATAATATTAAAAAAGATAAACATGAAAATAAAAAAAGGAAAGAGAGAGTTAAGTATAAAACATGAGAATAAAAATGACAGTGTCAAGGATAAAACAAAATAGTTTCAAATTAAGCTTTAATTCCTTATATTTAAAATTTAAATTTATTCACTAATATATGATTAAGAAGTTATGCATCCACCGCCTCAGCGTCCACGTTGGCCATTTCGATGACAAAGTCCAGATCGGTCGGGTAAGAAATGAGATCTG
>JAOQMR010000213.1:42350258-42361237 GCA_027563865.1 Erythroxylum pelleterianum | reverse complement strand
TTGGATGCCATCCATTCATGTGGGTCCCACGTGAATGGATGGCATCCAACCCACTGAACATGGTTGGTACACGTAACTTGGACAGCAGATTCAATCTCATAATAAATAGAGAAGAAACTCAGATGGTGTCATGTTGTAGTATTACAAAGATTGAAAGTTCTAATGATGATGTTTTATATAAAAAAATATATGTAATAACACCTTGTAAATGTTGCTTGAATGGAAAAAAAACCTAATTTAAGAATAATAATACTTCGGGTTGGATTAAAGTCTTTTAAATTTTGAATTAAGTAAAAAAATTGACAAAACTTAACTTAGATTATATTCAAATTTTGGAAATAATATAGAAGTTTAAATATATTTATTAGGTTATATTTTATTTGAGTTGTTCGTAAACTTAACTTAAACATGATTAAATTAATTTATCAAAAATAAAAATTAAGAATCACTGTTAATTATATATATGGCTAATATTAGGTCTTTCTATATTTAAAATCTAATCTTAACCTTAATTTTTTTTTAAATTTTGAGTTTGATTGGTTTGGATCAAAGTCTTTTCAAATTTGAATTGAACCCACAAAAAATTGGCCAACTTGAGCATGTTCAAATTAATTAATTATATATATACATATATTAGGTCAATATTAGGTCTATACTTAAAGCCTAATCTTAATTAATCTTACTTTTGTACTTTGAGTTTAAATCTAGTCAAACTAATAATAGATTGCTTTGGATCAAAGTTTTTTAAAATTTAATATGCTTAGATTTCAAACATATTATAAAAGTTTAAATATATTTATTAAGTTAAATTTAGACATTTTTATTTTGAGTCGTTTTTAAGCTTAACTTAAGCATGGCTAAATAGAAAATATATTTATTAAAATAAAATAAATACAATTGATTATATATATATATATATATATAGGTCAATATTAAACATTTCTATAATTAAAATCTAATCTTAATCATTTTTTAATTTAGGTTTGAATCATATCAAATCAAACTTGTCTCACAATTTTCAACTCCAGGCTCGGGTCAACTTGTCTTCACGTTGTTTAGTCTAATTGATTGATCACCAAGTTCATAAAACCATTAAAGAAATGATATATCAAGGCTCAATTTCAATTACTTGCTCATCACATGATAAAATTGTTACATTCTTAACTTTAGATTTAAAGGACTATTGACATAATATTTCAAGAGAAAAAAACATCAATTTCATTAGGATTGAACAAAAAGTAAATCAAACAATTATTTTTAAAAATATTTTGATACTCATAAACGAAAAAAGCAAAGTGATAAACAAAAAAGAGAGAGATATGAATTTGTCTTTAATCTAAAAGATATTCTCTAAAGCTAAAATCGGGTCAAAATCTATTAAATTATAACAACTTCCGTAACTAATTAGGTTCAATCCGACACACATTACATGCATAATTAACAGTATTACATAACCATTAAAAATTTTGACTGGTTCAACTTTTATATTTGATTTATATTAATAACTTATGTTATTAAAAAATAATCAGTTTGTTAATTAATCGGTCAATTTTTATAAATGAATAAGTTATTATAAATTAAAATTAATTAATTAATTTTATTTAATAACTTGTTTTCTTTTCTTTTATTTTCCTTTCTCTATTCATGTAAGTAATTTCTTTAATTGTTAAGGCTAAAGTTACGTACTACTAGACCTTCTCAGACTCTAGGTTTTAGTGAGATTTTTACCAGGCATTATTGTTGTTGTTGTTTAATCTCTTTTTTTAATTAAACTTCACTTTTTTTTAATAGGTAACACAATCTCTTTCAACTATATTTTAAATTCTTTAATTTTATTTAATTTTTAGTCATTTTTATAATATTCTAATACCAGTTGAACCTTTTAATTAAACCTTAAATCTGTTGTTTTACTAATTTAACTTTCGGTTGAATTTTTAAAATAATGTAATAATTTTTAAAAAGTAAATAATTTAATATTTTGAAATTTATCATCATAAAAGTCTTGACAGTTCTAAAACTCCACACAAACATTGTTTGTTCGGTTGTCTCGAGATTGCTTCCAACTCATAAGCGCCAATATCATGTTTGTCCGTTTAATCTTTGAAATTTGTTTTAGGGAACGGCTTTTTTTTTTAATGATTTATAGATTCTTACCAATATTTTAAATAGATTTAATTAGCTAGATGTCTTATATTATTAAATAAATGATTTTATGTTTATTTTAGTAATTTATGTCACAGCTTTTTCGATCTTGAGGAGAGAGTTCCAAATTGTATAGAATCATTAGTAAGTAATAGCTCCTGGAAGAGCATTTCAATTCAAAAGATTACGGGTTTAATTTGCGATAAATAAATTATCATTTATTTTAACTTTAAAAATAGTTAAAATGCATTAAAAATTAGGTAAAACATAATTAAAATTTGTAAACATTATTTAAATTGATTTCAGTAAATTTTAAAATTAAGAGGGAAAATTTAATCTTACTTAAATCAATTCAAATTATGATATTATTTTAATTAATTATACGAAAATAATATTTTTCCAGTCTCAATTCAATTGAGTTTTAGGTTACCAAAAGTTCGGCCATTTTTCTATCATCTTTAAATCTATAACTTAAATTTAAGTTATTAAATTAACAAATTAATAATTTACTTTAAACATATATTATGCAGAATATTATATAAAAAAAGTGATAAAACCAATAAATGCTTAATTGAAAATAATAAGTATAGACGCATATTTGTTCGCTATTCAAGACATAAGATATCTGAGGCCTGATTCGGTGATTCCATTATTTTCAACCAATATTCTTATTTTATCTTATCATCATTTCCGGCTATTAAAGATTCTTTATTCCTTTTTTGGGCGTTAAAACATGATCAGTTTTAATTTAAGATAATTCTTTTTGCACTCAACAAGAATGTACGTATATTGTTGACAAAACGGCAGTCAGTTGTGATAATATCAAGATTCCTAATAGTTTTTCCAACATGCATAGAAAAAGTGTACATTTATTTGGAAAGTTTCATATCTAGATCTGAATAATCATAGTTCGACGAAATTCGACCTAAGAATTAACTTGAGGTATGACCTGGATAGAGCAATCCTCCACTCGAAAACAACATAATGTTGAACGACTTGAGTGTATTTGTGCTCGAACTTAAGTCACGTAGCTCGAACCTAACCAATATTTGGGTCGAGCTCAATATGAGTTAGGCTTAGACTCGATCAGAGTTCGGGTCAAGTTTAAGTTCAAGACACGCTTTAAAGAGTCAAACTAAACTAGGGTAATGACAAAGTTAGTCTATCTCACCCCAACTTCAACTAAACCAAAATCTATGAATCAAGTTCAATTTGATTAGTCTTCTAATCATGATCAAATTTAGGAAACGATTTAAAGACCGACCTAAATGGTTCGATCTCCTACTACAAAGCAATGTGGTTTTAAATCGCTCGAGTAAAATTTAGGAAACGATTTAAAGGCTGACCTAAATGGCTCGATCTTCTACTACAAAGCAATGTCATTTTAAATGCTTGAGTAGGTTTGAACCTTGACTCAAATGGTGCAATTCAAGTTTAGCAAAACTTTAAACCAAGTTTGATCGTTCAGATTTTGAGTCGGTTTAGGTAAACTTAGAAAGTCAAACCAAACATTACCAATGATAAACTCGGTGAGTCGGGTGTTGTGAGTGAAATAGATGAAATAGAACAAGGGTTTATGGCTGTGGCTCAATCGAAAAATTTGGTGACGGAAGATTTGCTTTCCCTAGAATTTTCTGGGGGTCACACGCCCGTTCCGCACTTTCAGATGAAGAGTGATTTACTGGCCGATATTGAGCGCCCGTGGAATAACACGATTATTATTAAGGAGCTTGGCCAAAGCTTCAGTTTCTATTTCCTCTCTTCCAAACTTCACCAGCTTTGGAAACCTACGGGTAAGATGGAAATTGTGGATTTAGATAATGATTTTTTCTGGGTGAAGTTTTCGAACAGTCAGGACAAGGAGGTTGCGTTGACTAGAGGACCTTGGTTGATTCAAGACTACTACGTAACGGTGATGGATTGGTTGCCCGGTTTCTCTCCGACTGAAGCGGTGATTGAGAAACTCTGGGTCTGGATTCGCTTCCCGGAATTACCTATGGAATTCTATAATATTGATGTGTTGTGTTCTCTTGCCAGTGTAGTGGGTAAGCCGATTAGAGTAGACATTAATACTCTAAAGGTCGGCCGTGGTAAATTTGCTAGGATGTGTGTGGAGCTTGACTTAACGAAACCCCTTATCCCCTGTATGTTTGTGAATGGGAAAAAATGCAGAATTGAGTACGAAGGCCTCCATCTTCTCTGTTTTAATTGTGGCATGTATGGCCACTCTAAAGATAACTGCTTGGTAGAGGCGGGCGCCGAACCTGTCCAAGAAACATCAGAGCCTGGGGAGGGTGTAGGACTGCACATGGTTGACAAAGTAGAACCCGATCCATTGCACGGGGAATGGATGTTAGTGCAGAGAAAGCGTTTGCCTCGTCCCCGTGGAAATAAAGACAGTGGGCAGTCCAATCGAGGTGAAAGTTCGAACATATTTGCTGGTCTTGTTGTGGATAGGGCGGAAGACGGTTCCGTAGGACGTACTCCGACAGTGCCGGCTCCTCTAGCAGAGCATGGGTGTATGAGTGGGCCTCCTCGGGGTAAATCGAAAAGGGTTGCATTGGGGAACCAAAGAGTTGTACAGGAAGCAAGCACTAGCAAAGCCAACGGTTATAACACGGGTGGGGATTTGTTTAATTTCATGAAGTGCCTTGAAGAGTCTTCTACCGTGACTAATTTTGTTGCTAACCGGGTGTCTTCTACAGTCCAACTTGGCGCAGGTGGAGTTGCTATCCATGGTGATTCTGACCAGGGGGAAGCTGCAGGTGTTAATATTGCTATCCCTCCATCACACCAGGAGCATCACCCGCCTCGCCCTCTGAACTCAGTTGACGATACCATGGAGGAGGTAACGGAAAAAGTAGATACAGATGATATTGGGTTGCATACGGCTAGTTCGGCTGATGAGGACCTGCCGGACTCTGTCGAGATGGCTCTTGTCGGTTGACCCTCTGCTACTCTCAAGTTTGTTTATGATTAATATGAACATTGGTATGTGGAATATAAGGGGCGCCGGGAACACGATGGCACGGTGACATTTACGGACGTTGATTAACCTCTATAGTTTCGATATCCTAATTCTGGTCGAAACTAAAGTTCCCTTCAGTAAGTTATCTAGATTCTGGCAGAGTGTGGGTTATGATGGATGGGAAATCGTGGATCCAGTAGGGTGGTCTGGAGGTATCTGGCTGGTTTGGCGGACTTCTACTTGCCAAGTTACCATATTGGATAAAATCTCCCAGTGTATTACGGGCAGGGTAACAATGGCCACAGGGCCGAGTTGGATACTTTCTGCTGCCTATGCGAGTACGGTGCCTGGTATGCGTGACAGCATGTGGGAACATCTCTCTGGGCACTTTGCGAGCAGCGGGGAACCGTGGATGCTAGTTGGTGATCTAAATGATATTGCCTCGGCCACTAAAAAAAGCGGTGGGGTGTTTCAAAGACGACGGGCTCAGAAATTCCAGGCTCATTTAGATAATTGTGAGTTGGTTGACATGGGTTTTGTCGGCCCTGCTTATACATGGCTGCGAAGGACTCCAAGAGTGGCCGAGCGTTTGGATAGGGCAGTTTGTAATGTTGGGTGGCGATTGTTATTTCCTGAGGCAGTTGTGGAGCACTTACCAAGGACATCTTCCGATCACTCTCCTCTTTTAATTCGGATGTCTGGGGATTGTGCCAGGGTCACTAATAAGCCCTTTCGCCTTGAAGCGGCGTGGCTGACAGATACTCGGTTTGATGATGTTGTGTTGAACTCATGGCAGTACGATTCTCACCCTTGTACTTCCTTAAAATTCTTAGAAGAGGCAGCCAAAGAGTTTAACAGATCAGTTTTTGGCAATATCTTTTGAAGGAAACGCCGGTTGCTAGCTCGACTTCAGGGACTTCAGGAAGAGAATCCAGCTCATCAGTGTACTCGTCTGAATTGGTTAGAACAAAGACTCCTTGCTGAGCTTAATGATGTTTTACGGCAGGAAGAACTTCTTTGGTTTCAGAAGAGCAGACATCAAAATTTATTGTCCGGTGACCGCAATACTAAATTTTTTCATGCTACTACGGTGGTGAGACGAAGAAGGAATAAAATTGTCAAGTTAAAGGTTAGTGACGGGGATGAATGGTGTTCAAATGTTGTAGCCATTAAACAGTCGGTACAAACCTTTTACGAAGATTTGTTTTGTCGGGACGAGGGTTCAGGTGACAGCCAAATTTGTATGACGCATCATCGTTTTGACAATGAGATCAGTGTTTCTTTGGGGAGACCGGTTACCAGCGAAGAGGTGAGATTGGCTTTAAATGCAATGGGTAACTATAAGGTCCCCGGTCCCGATGGTTTTCAACCAATTTTTTTCAAGAAGTACTGGAATGTGGTGGGGCATTCGGTGACCAAAATGGTTCAAGATGCATTTCGAGTTGGTGATATTGATGCCCGAGTAGCAGAGGCTTTAGTGGTTCTCATCCCCAAGGACCAAACTCCGGACCGCATCTCCAAATTTTGCCCAATTAGTTTGTGCAATGTTACCTACAAGTTAATCACGAAGGTGATGGTTAATAGGTTCCGACCTTTCCTGGATGACATTGTTCACCCCGCTCAGACCAGCTTCATTCCGGGCCGTAGCACGGCGGATAATATTATAGTGGTTCGGGAATTGATGCACTACATTAGAAAGTCTAAAAGCAAACAAGAGACGATGTTGCTTAAAATCGACCTTGAAAAAGCTTATGATAGGCTCAATTGGGATTTCCTACGTGGTACTCTTCTTGACTTTGGCTTTCCTTCAAATTGTGTTAATTTGATTCTGAATTGTATTAGCCACACGACTATGTCTGTAGTCTGGAATGGTGAGCGGCTTCCCCCATTCCATCCAAAGCGGGGTATCAGACAGGGAGATCCTTTGTCACCATACTTATTTGTCTTGTGTATGGAGAAGCTTGCTGCTTTGATTACCAAGGCAGTGTCGGAAAGGAGATGGAAACCAGTTTCATGTTCTAGAGGTGGGCCGCATATTTCTCACCTATTTTTTGCAGATGACATCATTTTATGTTCGAAAGCCACTCTAGGTCAGGCTCAGCTAATTCGTGATGTGTTGGATAGCTTTTGTACTGCCTCGGGCATGCGAGTTAATGCCTCTAAATCTAAAGTCTTTTTTGCTACTGGTACTGCCCGGCACTCGCGAGTTGTTATTGAGGGCCTACTTGGTATTAAAGGAACCACTGATTTGAGTAAGTATTTGGGTTTTCCTCTTCGTAATGGTGCTCAGTGGAAAGGGCAATTTGATGTCATCTGTCAGAAGGTTCGAAATAAATTGAGCTCTTGGAAATCTAAACTTTTGAATTTTTCCGGGCGAGTTACATTAGCCAAGGCTACGCTCAATACCATCCCAGTCTATTGGATGCAAACTGCTTGGCTACCGAGATATATCTGTGATACTTTGGATGCTTACACCAGAAAATTTATTTGGAGCTCCAAGGGCAATGCATCGGGGTTACATTTGGTGGCTTGGAAGAATGTGTTACTTCCGAAAAAACTCGGCGGTTTAGGTTTGAGAGATTGTCGCACTATGTCTACTGCTATGCTTGGGAAGCTTTTGTGGGCACTGTTAGATAATTCTGAGGCCATGTGGGTCAAAGTTCTTACTTCCAAATATTTAAGAGGGAGGGACCTCATGAATTTGACAAAGTGTAGTGGAGGATCGCCAGTTTGGCGAGCTATTGTCAACGCGATGGGTGAGCTTGATGGGGGTTTCGTTATCAAATCGGGGATGGAGCCTCCATCTCTTTCTGGCATGATGTGTGACAGGGTTCGGTGAGATTGAAGGAGCTGGTCGGTTTGGTTCATGAGGAGGATGAGGATTACATGGTGTCTGATCTGTTAGATTCGCACGGTAATTGGTGTTTGGATCAGCTCAAGACGGTTCTCCCGCCTGATATTCGTAATTTGCTCCCTAAGGTTTATAGGCCACAGTTGGGGTTCAAACCGGATTGTGTTGTTTGGGGAGGGGCTGCTGATGGGACTTATACTGTCAAAAGTGGCTATCGGTGGCTTTCTCAAGAATCGAGCCTAGTTGCTACTGCACAATCAGGGTCTACTTGGAATTGGATTTGGAAAATCCGAGGTCCGGAGAAGCTTAAAATGATGGTGTGGCTTCTGTGGCATGGCAGATTACATACTCAATCGTATAGGTACCGGATACATTTATCCACTACTGACGTTTGTCAGAGGTGCCATCGGGAACCGAAGACGATGGAACATGTTTTGCGGTCTTGTCCCAAAGTTCGCGTACTTTGGGAGGTTGTGTTTGGTTCAGGTAACTTTTCGAATTTCTGTTCTCGTGATTTTAGGGACTGGCTTTACTCCTTTCTTACTACTTCCTCGCGTTTTGGGTCGGTTGACTGAGATATTAAATTTGGAGCTTGTCTTTGGGCCTTTTGGAGGTTACGTAATCAGGAGGTGATTGATGGTAAACTTTTAGACCTTCATGCTCAACTGACATGGACTTGGCAAGTTATTCAGGACTTTGTTGGATGTTTTGCTTTGGGCTCTACTGTTGCCAACGCGACGGTCCAATGGGTGAAGTGGGTGCCTCCTAATGAGGATTTTGTGGCTTTGAATGTTGATGGAAGTGCTATTGGCAATCCGGGTCTAGCGGGTATTGGCGGCGTCTTTCGGAATGCACAAGGAGCTTGGTTGCTTGGTTTCTCAGAATCAATTGGGTTTAGATCGAATATGGAGGCTGAACTTCTAGCCATTAAAAGAGGGTTGATGTTAGCTTGGGCTAATCGCTTCCGAAAAATTGCGCTATGGTCAGATTCCACGGAAGCGTTGCGGCTTTTGGAAGGACGGGAGTGGGTGACACATCGTCATGCCAACATTATCTATGATATCAAAGTTCTGTTACAACAAGATTGGTGTGTGAAAGCGGCCCATCTGCTACGTGAAGGGAATTCGGTTGCCGATCATCTCGCCAAGCTTGGTGGGCGTTCTCCAAATTCTGACAATCGTGTATTGGATTTACCCCCAGCCTCTGTTTCTCTTTTGCTACTGAAGGATACAGCTGGCACCCTGTATTTACAGGGATGAGTTTCTAATTGCTGTTTTCTTTTTTGTTTCTTCTGTACCAAAAAAAATAATTAATTAAATGTTAGATTTTAAAGAGATCTCTATGTAAAACATGCTTTTAACTTCTTTAACATTCCTCCTATCAATTTGTCAAAAGATGTGGCTTGATTCCGAAACGAATTGTTTTTGTTTCATTTTAAAATCAAAGAGCTGGCAAGTCTGGTGTCAAACAAATGGCACTGGACAAAAAAGCCAGTAACTTATTCCTTTTTATGCGACAATTGTGTTCTTCATTTCTTACATGTGATTTCGTAATTTTCTATTTTTAGAATTTTTACTATTCTTGTCCAGACTAAATTTATCATTTAAATCTTTTATTCTCTTTCAATATAGAAACCAATATGAAGTTTGTCAAAAACTTACCCTTACTTGCGGCTTTATTTGTAGATATTTATTTTGATACCATTTATAATGCCAAAAATAAAAATTGGTCCATCAACAAAGTTTAATGTTTTTTTAAAGAACTATATGATAAATAAGTAAAAAGTTAAATTAATAAGTTTAGGATTGTAAATTCAGAAGTGTCTAACCTTTTAAGATTTTTTTTAATTTAGTACCAAACTTTTTAAAAAATTCAATTTCTTGATTAATCTTCTAAAATTTATATAAATCAACTCAAATAGTTAGTTTTATTGATGTAGCATGTTCACAAAATGTAAATATTTATTTATTAGTCACATCAATAAAAATAAAATTTGAACTCAGTTGTACAAATTTTGAATGATGAATCCCTAAATTAAAAACTTTAAAATTTTTGATACTAAATTGAAAAAATCTTAAAAGGTTAGAAACTTTTAAATCTATTATCTCGTAAGTTTATTAAAAGTTTTATTCTCTTTTCTTTTTCAAACACTCTTCATTCCATACGAAATTTCACAAAACATATGCAAATATAATATTGTGTCATTTCTTTCATTAGCGGGATACGCGAAGTAGTTATGAACCATCTAGGTATTATTGTATATTATTAGATACTAACTAACAGGTAGATTTATAATCATTAGATATGATAGGGGTAGATCCATTCCGTTGTGCTACTCGTGTATATATACTGAACTTAATGAGAATGAATAGATATCTTTTATCCTAAAATCTTACATGGTATCAGAGCATACCCCAAACCAATCCTGTATCGAAATACCTTACATCTGAACCATGTCAAAAGAAACAGTCAACAGTACCCCTCAACCTTCATCATGAATCACGATAATTCTCTTTTTCCCGTCACCATCATCCTTGACGAAACTAATTACCTCTTATGGTCCTAACTCATAGAGATGCGAATCACCGCATGCAACAATTTTGGATATTTGACTGGAGCTGCGAAGAAACCGAACGAAGGAAACTTTGAATTGGCCACTTGGATCACTGACAACCAGAAAGTCTGTAGTTGGCTTATTGAAGCCATGAGTCCGATCCTTATCCACCATTTTATCCGATTGCCTACTACAAAGGATATATGGGATGCCCTTTCTTGTACATTTAGCATGAGTGCAACCTCATTCAAAGTCACACGTATCCACAACAAATGAAGGTGACACAAGTATCGAAGGGCAGGGCTCATGTCACATCTCTAATAATATAACAATGGATACGGTTCTTCTTGTTCCATCGTTAGATTATAATTTGATGTCTGTAAGCCGAATCTGTTAGTAGTGTGCCCTAGGCCAATGAACATTTGTGATTCATGTATTAACATTATGATTTGTTAATAATATAT
>JAOQMR010000213.1:42265192-42338680 GCA_027563865.1 Erythroxylum pelleterianum | reverse complement strand
GATTTTATCTTTATGATTAATAATTAAATAATTAAAATGCACAAAGATAAATAATGCCTTTTATTGAATAAAACAAAATTTATACAATTAAAGTACAACCAAAATTGGTTGCAAGGGAATAAACCAACAGTTGATTGCTTTTGCTCAGAGCATTGGGCTGCCATTTTCTTTCAAGCTAATTATGGTATCAGACATGTTGGAACTCAAACATGATCTCTTTGATCTGGATCCTGACAAAATGATCACCATTTTTGGTGAATACATCCTCAGGATCCTTCTTCCAATGCCAGATCGACTACATTATATTATGCAATAAATCAGAAAGCTTAATCCAAGTATAATGGTTGTCACTGAAGTGGATCCTAACATAAACTCACCAGTTTTCGAGAATCGTTTCATTGAAGCTCTTTTCTACTTCAGTGCATATTTTGATTGCCTTGATGCTTGCTTGAAAGATGATCCAAACAGGTTGATCATAGAGTCTGTGCACCCTGGAGAAGGAATCAGAAACATTGTGGCCACTGAAGGAGAAGAAAGGACAATCCGCAATGTAAAGATTGATATATGGAGATTGTTCTTCGGTCGTTTTGGGATGGAAGAGTTGGAATTTAGCTCAACTTCTCTTTACCAAGCTAATATGATAGCAAAGAAATTTACTTATGGAAGTTTTTGTTATGCAAAAATGAATGGAAAAGCCCTGCTTTTCTGCTGGAAGGGTATACCAATCCACTGCCTTTCTGCTTGGAAGTTCTTTAGAGATGAAGAAAGAGGAGATAAGATTTGATCGTTTCTCCAACAGTTTTGACAAGTATGGATTTATGGATTCTCAAGTTTTTCTCGGGTTAAGTCTAAGCTCCAAGATTCAAAGTCAGGATTATCGTATATTTCTTTTCAGGGTCTACGCTTAAAGACCTGCAAAACTAAATGCTGAAGAATTTTTAACATTGGATATCCCATATGAAGTGGATAGATAGGAAGTGACTTGGTTCTTAAGAGTACTAATTACTTAACAAGTTAATGTTGTGCAAGTGTACTTGATCAATCTTAATTATAATAAAGGTCTCAGGCAATGCGCAATTTTTCTGTTTCATTTTTTTGTGTAGTATGTCATAATTCAAGTTTCTTCAGCGTCCTAGTTGATCTTAAATATGGAGACATAGCAAGAGTAATAGATCTAAGGTTGCTTTAGTTGGGATAAAAGAGCAGCAAAATGGCTTCTCCTGAAGCAACATAAGCCTGTGTATGAAGTTCAGGAGGAATCTTTCCCATCTTTATGGCTCTCAATTCATCGCGATTAATTCGCTGATTGTATCATCTCCTAATTTTAAAATAATTTAAATTTACGATTAAGAAAATTATACGGCTTAAATATACCTAATTAAAAATTTATTAATGTATACAACCGCTTAAAATTTGGGGCCAGAGTTTTGCCTCCCGCAAGGGACCTACTCGGCTCGAGCGAGGATTAGTCTAGATGTAGATGGCTTAAAGATGCCTTCTCATATTTGAGACTCGTTTAGAATACTTCATGAGAAATAAAAAAAAAAACAACTTTGGATTCAAGTTTCTTTTCTTATGTTAACAAGTTGAACAGACCTGTAGTAAGCCTGGTTGCCCAAAAAGAGTCCGGAAGTTTGAACTTGGAGCTAAAGTAAAACCAAAGTTCACTGTCATGGTTCAACAGCAATGAAATAGTGCATAAATTGTTGGTTGAAGGCCCACTTGAACAGAATAAATTGAATGTCTCTCTTCCATTTGTAATTTTTCTAGATATTAATCAAATTAATTTCATGAGAATTTTATCACAAAAATATTAGTTAAGTAAGACTCTGTTTGTTTCTATTTTATTTTTAATTTTCTGTCTTTATTTTCAAATTCAATAAAAAATTGTTTATTTGAATTTTTTATTTCTTCAAGTTTTCAAACATTATGAAAACCATAATAATTGATTTATGTTTTTCTATAATCTAATTTACTATCAACTAAATATAATATTATTTAATTATTTAATATATTAATTTTAAATAAAATTACAAATAATTTAATTTAATATTATGCTTAATTAATTAAATTAATTATTAATATTTATTTTATTTAATAGTTTATTTAATATTTGTGATTAAATTAAATTAAGTAATTATTAATAAATATAATTAATTTTAAAATATCTTCAAAACATATAAAATTTGATCTAATAATTAAAATATTAATTTGTAAATAAAAAAGTTAATTTAAATTATTTATTTCAATAAAATAAAATAATTTTGTTAATAATTTATTAATAAATATTATATAAGAAAATTGTTCCTCCTAAACAAGAATCCAAAGAGGAGTGTGAACTCTTTTCCATATCAAAAACGAAAAGAGTGTTGAAAGACAAACAAGACAAAATAAGGTGTTTAAAGAAGCTAGCTTCCAAAACAAAGAATCAGGCACTTATGGAATTTACTTATTGGTGTTGGATTGTCGTGAAACTTTGAAGCAGAAGACAGATATTTGGGGCCTTTCTACTTATGAGTTTGACCGAGGAAAGACTCTTTTCAAAGATGGAGTTTTTTTTTTTTTTTTTTGGAAACAAAGGTAATATCAATAGCATTAATCAAAAAGTTAGGGGAAAATCTCAACTACAACGGCTAGCATATAAATGTGAGACTCGTGCTAAGTTATGAGCCTCAACATTGGCTTGCCTACGAACCCAACCGACCTTAATATGAGGTCTGAAGTTAATTTATCTCAAGAAATATAGGGTGTTTAGTTCATGAGTTTGAGAAGGAGGTTCACGAGTAAAGAATAAAAAGTGAGTGGTTGATTGTTGATTATCAGAGACAATAGTTTGATATCTCATTTTTGGAGAATCCTCCGTACTTTCCATTTAGTAAAGGAATGAAGCTCAATCCTTACTAGTAACTATTTTAAAAAAATATTTTTAATACTAATTAATTAAATGCAATTAATTAATTAAAATAATATTATTAATTAATTACAATATAATTAATTAAAATGTAATTCATTCATTAATTAAAATATTATTATTCATTAATTAAATATAATTAATTAAAATATAATTAACTGCATTATAATTAATTAAAAATAAATAAATAAATAATTAGCTACAATATAATTAATTAAAATATATTTAATTCATTAATTAAAATATTGTAATTAATATTGTAATTAGTTAATTACAATATAATTAATTAAAATATAATAAAATTTATTTCTTAATATTTTTCACAAACCAACACTATTAATGAAAATGGTAATCCTGCATTCCTCTTTTGTAGTTTTATTCAAAGTTAAATGGAGCATTAACCATTCTACATCCATCACCTTTATTTTCTTTCTCCGCTCTCCTTTGTCTTTTTATGTTGGAAATGGTAGACATATAAATGTTAATATTAAATTTTAATTTATAAATTTTAAAAATAGATAGGTATTATTAACAAATAAATATTTTAAAGGAGACTAATATAAGAAAGTTTTTTTTTGTTTGCATAAATTCTTCCTTACTTCAATAACTAAATGAAAAAATTGAATTCGAAGATTCATTCATCACATAAATTTCGTGACATGGTATTATTAATCAAAGAAAAGTCCGATCCTTGTCTTGTCATAAGTGACAACCACCTAAACAAGGAACGTAAGAAGAATACAATGAGACAAAAACCTCATCAAAACCCTTTACTCCTTTTCCTTTATCCAGCTGTTAGTCCAAATAGATGACTTTCTGAACCAATTTGATGATCTTCAATCTCCTGGAATCACTAAATGCTTTGGATTTATGTAACGAAGAACAACTTTGCTTTATGCTTTCTTCTGATGTTTTTTATCTCTGTGATTAGCTGTAAATAGATATCAGAAAAGGCTGGTTCTTTTGATTTTTCAGCATAACGAAGGATTCTCACAAAACCATGAAATTTCAAATACTGCAAATTGACATTATTCGGTAGTAGAAAGGATCAAACCAGTTTCTTTTGTAAAGAATCAAATCGGCTTTTTTGTACTTTCCCTCTGAGAGTTCACTATGTTAGTATCAATGTAGTAACAACTCCAAGTCAATTTCTATGCATCTGTCTTCAGGTTTCAGAAGTAGCCTCTTTCTGTTTTGGTTTTGTATGCTAATGCCGGCTACTAGGTAGAGATTCTTATTTTTGACATGAAGACAAACTACATGTGCCAAAATAGTAGTTTCTGTCAAATTTTAATGTTCTAGATCTAGTCCTAAGTCCTAACACTTGCATCTGGCACTTGCAGGCTGATTAAACAACTGCAGGCTGGTTCGATTCCTGCAAAGCTTGGACTTCTTAGTTTCTGATGGAGATAAAAAATAGGTGGGAAATCCTACACAAAAGGTATCACAATTTCATATCGAGAAAATGACGGAGAGATAAAAGGTTACAAGATTATTAATTAATTTCTGAACTAGCTATTTTCGAGTTTGTGCATATTCTTATTGAGAACTGCACTGAAAGTAAGGTATATCGTGATAATGACAAGAAGTATTGCATTTAACTCTGGCTCCGTCTTGCCCCGCACAATCTTCTTGAGAAATGATCCTTTTTTTTCCCATATTCTGATGATGAACTTCGTTCTTCCTTCTAAAAATGATGCACTTCTAATGATTCTGGTGTCAGGATATTGAGATGGAAGTTCTTGAGAAAGTGATGCAGAGGGTGTCTGCGGAAGAATTTCAGGGGTCAAGGAAAGGGTAGAGAAATACAAGCTTTTCTACACTTGATCCATGGCTGCCATTAACAGATTATCAACTCAAGAAGTGATGAGAGTAGCAAGACAGAGTTTCAGACAACTTTCTTCCAAGCAAAGCATTGAGATCTCTACTCTTAAACAGTTGTTTGATGCTGCCGCTTCTCGGCCAGTTCTCTCCGACGAGGAGATCAAAGATGTGGAACTTGCACTTCTTCTTGTAGCTTCTACGCACAAATATTGTGAAAAACAACTAGATGAAGCAACCAAGTTCCTGAGCTTGTGTCATTTCTTGTCCTCAAACGTAGGAAATGCAGTACAAAGAGTTGTTTATTACTTTACAAGAGCTCTTGAGGAGAGGATTGATAAAGAATCAGGTATTGTGATCTCCAAGGGCCTGGAAAGTAGAGGACAGATATTGCATCCTGAACAGACATCAGTAGGTCTGAATCCTGCTCTTGCGGCTTGTTCTCTGCAGCTTCCCTACGTTAAAGTGACTCAGTTCACCGCAATCCAAGCAGTTGTAGAAAATCTGGGGGCAGCTAAAAAAGTTCATTTCATTGATCTAGCAATCAGAAGTGGAGAGCATTGTACAGTTCTAATGCAAGCTCTTGCAACTAGAACTGACCGACCAGTTGAGCTTCTAAAGATAACTGCAGTAGGAACAGCATCAAAAGACAGGATCGAAGCAACAGGTAGGAGGCTGGCAGATTTCGCTGAGACCTACAACATACCGTTCGAGTTCAAAACAGTCATGGTTATGAGCATTTCAAAACTCAAAGAAGATATGCTGGAGTTAAACGAAGATGAAGCTGTTGCAATCTACTTCTGGGCTATCCTGAGGAACATTGTAGTAGCAGAAACCAACGGGCTGGAATCTCTGATGGGAGTGCTCAGAAATCTAAAGCCACGAGTGATGGTGTTCATTGATTTTGAGGCAAATCACAATTCGCCAATATTTATAGATCGGTTTCATGAATCACTTCACTTCTACAGTGCCTGTTTCGATGGACTTGACATTTGCACGGAAAGGGCAGATTCATGCAGGAATGTTTTGGAAGATTGCTTGGGACAGGAAATCCTGGATGTTGTAGCAGCTGACGATGACAAGAGAGCTTTCAAGCACATGAAGATGGAGGATTGGAGGGTCTACTTCACGAAATTTTCAATGGTGGAGAAGGAACTTAGCATGTCAGCGTTCTATCAAGCAGAACTGATGCTTAAGAACTCTGCAAATGGGAGTTTATGCTCATTCGATAAAAATGATAAATGCCTTATATTCAGATGGAGGGAAACGGAAATGCTCTCTGTTTCTGCTTGGAAATTCCGCAGACAAAAACGTTCCAGGCGCAGCAGTAACACAACCTTGCAACTCTTTTCCTGAAGCACCTTGGAAGCTGAGAAGATAACAATCTTATATCGGAAACGATCCTTACAAGTTTACAGATTTAAAAAAAAAAATTCGAGCATGTAATTCTTTTTTTTTTGGTACGAAGGGAAACGGAAAAACAAACGACTAGGGCCGGAGAATCGCCACAGAGGAAACGTCGTGAGCCAATAAACTACGCATGCCCGGGGCTGAATCCTCCCAAATAGTCCACCGAACTCGGTGCATAGCGCCATATTTGGCCAGACTGTCAGCACAGCGATTACCCTCACGAAGGGTATGACCGAGAGAACATTGCCAATGATAACCGAGCATACGCTTTATATCCTCAGTGAGATGAGCATGTAATTCTTTTAAATCGGAATTATACAAACGTTACTTTGTTTATAGAATGAAACAAGGTTACCAGGCTGGGTTAGATGCGGAGTTGATTGGTCCCGAGACTCTAAATCTAAATTCGAAGTTCGATTGAGATTGGACGTTTTAAATTTTGGTTGAATTCAAAGATTCTCTTAATAAAAGTCAAGTTCAATCTTAAGTCCGGTCAATTAAAGATCAACCTCATTTATAAAAATTTGATGGTTAAACATCATTTAAAAATAAGAAGTCCCTTGAGGGGAAAAAAAAAAAAAAAACTGTTGGACCTAGCGAACTTAACTGACTGGAAAGCCTCTTCTGTTCCTTGCTAGCTTAGAGAGAATAAAGACATGAGTGTACCTTTAGGTTCATACTTCTCGTCAACAACAAGTAAAACCACTGTCAACCCCGAAAAGAGAACTCAATTGAAGAAACCTGATACTGCAATTTTACTGCTACAAATCTGTAGAAACGTGAAGGAGCTAGTGCAAGTACATACCCTGCTCGTCAAGACGTCTCTTTTGCGAGAAAAATATGCCTTTGGACGTTTGCTCTCTTCCTTTGGCTCCTCTGAGAGTCACCGTGCTCTTGATTATGCTCGAAAATTGTTCGATAGCGTCGATATAGAAAGAAATTCTTTCATGTATAATACGATGATAAGAGCCTATTATGCCCGTGGCATGCCACGAGAGGCATTTGTTGTTTATTCAAACATGATGTGTGCAGACTGTGTGTACCCTGATGAGTTCACTTTCACTTTTGTGTTTTCTGCTTGCTCTAAGTTTGGAGGTGTTTTTGAAGGCAAGCAAGCTCATGCCCAGATGACAAAATGCCACGTTAAGTTTGGGACTCATTCTTGGAACTCTTTGATGGACTTCTATGTGAAGATTGGGCAGGTGGGATGTGTGGTTCGTCGATTGTTTGATAGAATTGAGAACCCGGATATTGTTTCATGGAACTGTTTGATTGATGCGTATGTGAAATCGGGGGATTTGGATGAAGCACGAAGACTGTTTGATGAAATGCCTGAAAGAGATGTTGTGTCTTGGACTACGATGCTTGTGGGGTATGTTAAGAATGGGTTGTTGAGTGAGGCTTCCTCTTTGTTCGATGAAATGCCAGAAAGAAACTTGGTTTCTTGGACTGCATTGATTAATGGTTACACGCAAATGGGTTGTTATAGTAAGGCTTTGGATCTTTTCAAGGAAATGCAAGCTGCTGAAGTTGAAATGGACGAAATCTTTATTACAACGTTGCTGTCTGCTTGTGCTAGGTTGGGGGCTTTAGATCAAGGCCATTGGCTTCACATGTACGTTGAGAAAAATGGGATAAAAGTTGATGCCCATTTGTCTACAGCTTTGATTGATATGTACAGTAAATGTGGGCAAATTGACATGGCGAGGAAACTGTTTACGGAGACAGCAGATAAGAAGGTGTTTGTGTGGAATTCTATATTGGGAGGGCTGGCAATGCACTCACTTGGAGAAGAAGCACTTGAGCTCTTTGTGAAGATGACTGAGTCTGGAATAGAGCCGAATGAAGTAACATACATCAACGTTTTAGCAGCCTGTAATCATTCAGGTTTAGTTGATGCTGGGTTACAAGTATTTGATAGGATGATAGTCAGTCAGAAGATAAAACCTACAATGGAGCATTACGGATGCCTTGTGGACTTGCTTGGTCGTGCAGGATTGCTATACGAAGCATTTAATATCGTCAAAAAGATGCCAGTAAAAGCTGATGGAAATGTACTGAGATCCATCCTCGGTGCTTGTAGACTACATGGAAATGTTGAATTGGGGGAGCAAGTTGGAAGAAATTTGATTGAGATGGAGCCACTAAATGACACTAACTACGTGCTTTTGTCCAATTTGTATGCTATGGCTAACAGATGGGAAATTGTCGGGGAGTTGAGGAGACGGATGAAGGCAAAAGGTTTGACAAAAACACCTGGTTGTAGTTCAATTAATGTCAATGGTGTTGTCCATGAGTTTGTTTCTAGAGATCATTTTCACCCTATGAGCAAAGAGATTCAGAAGTTATTAGAAGTATTGACCAGACACATGGTGCAAGATGATAATTAACTTTTGTAATGACTATACAGCTTCCAATCATTTATTTGGTGAAAATAGAAAGAACTCGATAACCACAACCGATGAGGGGAAAGTAGGGCTGTTTACCAATTAAATCGGTGCTCTGAGCTGGATTTGTGAATTATTATAGATATTCATCGGTAAGATGGAAAGAAGTAGGAGTTACAAGGTTTTAGGTGTTGACAAAGTCCTTACCTGCTGCGAAGGAAACAATTTCTGAGGGAACTTTAGAGCACATGATTAAAAAATGTGATGGAGTAGCTAAATGCAAAATACAGGTTTCACCAAGTAAGTGGTGGTCATGGTCTACCTCTCCAAAATGGATGAATCATGGAGGGGTTAAAGCTGTTGGGGCAGGGACGGAGGGAGATGGGGGCAATGGTGTACTGGGCCCCCTCCCTCAAAAGTATTAAATAATTATGTATGTATATATATATATGTATGTATGTATGTATGTATGTATGTATGTATGTATATATATGTATGTGTATATATATATGTGTATGTATATATTAGGATGGAGTTATTTAGAAGTTAGTAGTACACTGGGCCTCCAAAATTTAAATATTTGAGGTTCTCTATATTAAATTTCTAACTCCGTCACTGTGTTGGGGTGAGAGTTCTCCATCTTTCATCAAATGCATGCATACCTGTAAGCCTCCTCGTCAGTACACTCAAATAGATAAGGTATCTTCTATAATCTATATGCAATTCACTTGACACAATTTATTTTCTATAATCTACATGCAATCCTCTGCGTACTGACAAGTGAGAGGCCTCATTCATTGCTGAATGACCAAAATCATATTTATCTGTATAAATGAAGGAATTAAAAAAGATGTCTTTATTACACAAGAGCAAGTTCACGAGTAACCATGCAAACTGGATTTGTAAACTCTTAGAGAACATTTTCATCGGACTCATTTTCTTGTGCACATCATGGACAGCTCTTCAAGCTTGTCCCCGTAAACACTTATCGTTTAGCTTTCGAGCTTTCAGAAACATATTAGCAGATTAATTAGTAGTTGTTGGTTTAGTGGATTTTCAGCCTTGGATGTCTGATCATGTACAATGTCTTTGCATGAAGTCGTGATCAAATGGTCATTTGGGAAAGAAGAAATTACAGAAGCGAAGATTGTTTTGAACTAATAGTCCCCTTTGGCAGGCAAAGATCTTTGATAGGAGCCAGAATCCTCTATCTATTTTACTCTATCTTTATTCTGTCCTATGAATCTTAGCCATCTATTTATGTAAATTTCACGTGAATCTTCTATAAATAAATGACTGAGATTCACAAGAGAGGGTAAAATGGACAAAATATCCTGTCCCCTTTGATAGTCCTTGTTATTATCATATATTGTAATAGAAACACTACTGGTGTACACTTTCTTTCTCTGTGAAACGGCTTTAGAAATAACGAAGACCCAGCAAGCAGGCTAAAAGGGTCTATTTCAGATTTTGGTGTAAAGCTCTTTTATTATTAGATCAACATCTCCAATTTCAAGAGATGGCTCATATCTTGTCTCGTCTCTTGTCCCGTTCTTCTTTGCTGACTTGTCTCAGAGCATACCCCATTTGTGTTCTTGTGACTAACATCTGATAAGAATGACAAAATGTTAACTCAAATAATGCTTCAAATTTTGAAGATAGAATGATTGATCCGTGAAAATATATCAACAACCTTAACTATATCGAAGTTGTCACCTGTCTTTCAACTACTAACCTCTATGAAACATTAGTTGAACACGTAATTTATGAGTTATTACGTATACTTAATTAAAAAGTTTGATTAGCTGATACTTACTGTCAGACAAAATTTGAATTTGAATTTGAATTGAATACTACTACTAATGACATATGACCATAAAACCAAATATACACGTTTCCTTTTGTTAATATTATCAGGATAAGGTTATGACTATTTAAATGAATAGAAAGTTGTTCCGGAGAACTCTTTGACTACTTTCGTTTTCGTATGTTCACATTTGAACTTGGTCGCCTACTCTGGACTCCTCAATTTTATTATAAAAATATGGATAGAGTTATAATTAATTAACAATAAATTCGAAGTCATTATATTTTATAGTATTTATATTTCACATATTTATTGTACATATAATAATCATATAAAGGATATAATTTATAATATTTCAAAAATTAGATCGGAAATTAAACCGACAAGACATGAGGTTTAAAATTTAAAATATTCAACATAAAATTAGTTGAAAATTAAATAAATTTAAAAAATGATCGAAAAATTGTCGGTACTTATTAACAATTCAAAGTTTAATTGAAAATTTTATTAAATAAAATTTTATTTATTTATTTTAATTTATAAAATAGAATAGTTTACTAGCAGATTGATTAATAAACTGATTGATTTTTTACAATAAAATTTAATAAACTAAATCAAACCGAAAATTTGAAGACAAAAAAAATTTGACCGATTTAAAATTTGTATTATTAAACTGACCAAACTGTTTTAATTTTTAAGTTATCGATAATTTAAGTAATTTCACAAATTAGGGTATCTATCGGCTGATCTAGTGACTAATTCTCTCGTTGATTTGTAGATACCTCACATGATGAGACAGCTGGCTCAAAGATTTAAGATTGATTCATAACTAAAGTTAAGGATCAAACTCCTGACCTTTGGTTAACGATGGATGAGTCCCTTCCACTCAATCACACCCTTTAGGTTATATTTCGTGAACTTTTAGTTACTATTAACGATGGCTAAAAATTTCAGGAATTGATATACCCAAATGGGATGTGGTCTTTTATTTGGACCGTCAATTCGTTAAAGTCGTTGGCGATTCTTGGCAATTACTGTTAAGACAAAAGTTAAATGTCTCCTCAAAAATGGGAAGATTTCAATATTTCAGGTTTTCCGAGTTAGGAAAAAAAAAAGGGTAGGTGTGTATTAACTCACAGGTAGATTTGGTTAGTGGATAAGGCTATACTCGATTCGATTAAAAGATATAAACCGTATTATTTGAATTTGAAACTTGATGCCTTAAGGATAAAGATTCCATGCCAAAAAAGAAGAGATTTCAATAATATTAATTAACAAATTAATGATCCAACGGCTTAAGGATAAAGATAATTCATTCATAAGCTAATTTTTAATAAAAAGATAATTCAACAATTTCAAGAATTCATAACTTATAAAAAGGTATAAACATATGGAAATTATGTGATATAATCGTTTTAATTTCAGTTTATTGAACTATTTTTATAAGTAGTTTTTATTTATTTTTAGTTTTTTCTGATATGTTGTATTAGTTTTTAATCTATTTTATAATTTTTAATCTAATTTGAAGCTTATGAATAAAAGAAAAATAAAAATAAAAATAAATCTAAAAACATGTACAATGTGGGTGATATATTATATGTATGTATATAGAAAGTAAAAGCTGAGGTTGATTGGACCACGGATTTATGCTATTTTAAGAATAATGGATTAATAATGCATCTTCTTGTTCTTATCTTCAAGCAACCTTATCCTCAAAAATCCAAGGCGTTCCTCCTTTTTTGTCTTCTTGCTTCACTATTTGCATGCAGATAGGAAATGTCAGGACGAGATTGTACCTTCCTTTGAATAACAGATAGAATTTCAGAGACATACACTGTGATGTGAATTCAAGAAACTACAGATAAATCTTTATTGTGCATATTCGTTTTGCTTCCTTTTTGTCCATTAATGGCGGCTTCCAGAACTAGAAAAACGAAAACTGTGAGACCCCAGAAGCAGGAATTGGCTGTCCTGAGCTGAGAACTTCCCAGGGATTCAAACATGAAAGGTCAGAATCTTCACCATCTATAGCTGTCTGCTTGTAAGTCGACAGGATTTGGTTCAGACACTTGAGATACGAATCAAGTTTCAACTTTTCTTCTTTCAGGACTTCATTTTCTGATATAAGAACAAGGTGCTGTTGCCAAACTGCCGAATAGTTCTGATGATCTTCTCCAAGTTTCTTCTCCAATGCAGCTTTCTCTCTGACGAGATCCTCCATGTGTTTTTGCCTCTTCATGCGTGATCGTCTCGCGGATTCTCTGTTAGATATCATTCTTCTTCTCTTTTTCTCATCGATCGTCGCATGTGATGCTTCAGCTTCAGCTTCAGACCCCGATGAGCACATCTTCGTGAAAGATGGCATCTTTTTTTCTTTTCCAAAACCCCTTCAAGATAAATCAATGGATTCTTAAGTTGAGAATTTATGTGGGATTGTTATCAGAATCGTACTAGATGATGATAATGGACTCAGGAGATCAAGTAGAAAAAGTGCAGAAGAACAACTGATACCGAATGGAAAAGAACCATTTGACAGAAAATCCTGAGATAGTTCATATGATTGTTAAGAAATCAAAAAACATCTTCAACTATAAGGAACCAAAAATAAAGAAGAAGTGTTTGATTCTATCTAGATTATCAGATCAGAAAAGAAATGTGGAGGATCGAAAGAGTGTAGTGGAGGGTACTTATAGCTCTAAAAGTGAAAAAATAAAAAAAAAAAAGAGAGAGAGAATGAAAGTGGAGTCTTATCAGCTGCTGTCTCTTTCTTTTACCAAAATCTATAGTTTGGAGGAATCGTCCAGCTGGATGTAGCTTGTAGCAGCCATTGGAGATTTTATATTTTGACTGCCAAATTTTGATCCATATTTAGCTAACATTCTCTTGACTCGCTATAATTAACCAATCAAATATTCAAGCAATCGTTATTATTATTATTCAGTTCGAAATTTCACAATAAAGCGAAGTCTAAAAAGGTCTGATAATTCACAGCTTTATTCTTGTATAATAAAGGGATTGTTTCCAGTAGACCTACGTATAAATGAGACAATATAAAAATGACGTATGTACAAAAACAATTCATTAAAAAAACATAAGATAAAGAAAAAACCAATAATGAGGAATACTTAAAAGGAAATTTTTAGATTCCATTCTAAATAGAGCCGGATCTAATTTTTTTGAATTTTATCATTTCAGTATATTAAAATGATATTATATTAATCAACTAATTTTAAATGAAATAATATCATTTTATTTTAAACTAAAATTTTTGTTGTTATTTTGTCTTGAAATTTGGTGGATTTGAATAGTGACCTTACCCGATAAGCTTGCGATACGACCTAAATTAAAAAAAATGAAAATCTGTGTTGGAAGCGAAAGGCTTGGGCCTTGAGTGTGTTTTAATAGGACCAGTTCGATTAGACCGGTTTGATTTTGAAACACACAAGGGATTTATTATTTAAAGAAAAAACATAAAACCTAAATGTATGGATTCCATTTGTATCGCATTGAAATTCTCTTTGCTCTTGCTTGAGGATGTAGGTATTATTGGCGAACCTCGTTAAATATTTATGTCATTTTTTCTTTATTTTCGGTGCTTTGAGTGTGTGAATGTGCGCGTGATTATTATTGCGATTTATCTAACAATTTTAAAATTTAAATTTAGCTCAAAAATTAATTCAGGCCAAATTGGGTTAAATTTTGATTAAAGTATTAAAACTACTTCTAAATTACTGCAACTGATATCACACAAACACAAAGCTATCACTTAATTATAATATATGATTTATTTAAACATATAAATATTTTATATATTTAAAAAATATTATATAAAATCAAATAATTGACTTAAAAATATATAGTTTATGAAATTTAAAATTTTATTCAATATGCATTTGAATAATACTAATTACAAGCGTTTCTTTAAAAGAAAAAGTTAAAAGGTATAAAATATAATCAAAAACTTAGAAGAATGGTGAGGCGAGTGTTGCTTAATTAAGTTAGACAATAGAGTGTGAATCTCAAGCCAAAGCTCAATCGGACATGAAGATTTTAGCTTAAATCTCGAATAGTTTGAAGTTCGATCGGTCAGATCAATTTTATTTTTTATTTTTTAAAAATAGCCTAAAGCCTAATTAACTCAAACTGAGTCCATTAAAGATAGATTGGTTTTCTTGGGCCATCCATGGGCTCCATCTGAAAGAATATATTGGCCCGCATATGCTGCGCGGAATGAACAAGGAAATGAGTGACTTTCGTTTTTTTTTTCAAAAACTATGGTTTAATGTTTGTTTGGATAAACTTCGGAAAAGTTAATAAGTATTTTTATTTACCCCGAAAAGTTTTTTTTAGAAAAATGAGTGTTTAATTGTAAAATAAAAATGTATTTTTTAATAGATATGACTTTTTTAGCAGTCGAAATACATTTTTTTAAGAAACTCAAATTTAGAACTTCTAAAAAAAGTCTCTCAAATGACTTTTTCAAGTAGACTTTTCAGATTAATTAATGAACCTATGTTTTAATCTCTTTTGCCCTTATATTTTATACATAATTTTCATAATACTCACAAACTCATCTTCATGTTTATCTTGTAAACCTATCTTCTCTAATCTCTTACATATTGTTTAATATACTTTAAATAATTTTTGTATGCATAAATAATTTTTATTACAAAATAAAATATGGTTAAAATTAAAATATTTTTATTTTTATGTTGCCAAACAGTCAACTATATGAAGCTCTTTCAAAAATTTTTTTTAATAACAACCAAACAATCAACTGGCTGCTTTGAAAGTTCTTATCAGAAAAGATCTAAAGAAAAAAATTCTATTAACAAAAGCTCTACTATTATAAGCCGAACCAAACATAAGCTTAAGGGTTGTGCATTTATTTTCTTTTATTTTGATATAATTTATAATTTAACTTCTAAAAAAATACTTTTTACTAATTTTTAATCTTTTTGCTTATTTCATATCACGTCGCTTATCAATTAAAAAAAGTTATATGCAAAAATTGTTTCAATTGAATAAAGTATAAAAAAAATGAAAAAAATTTTATGCTCGGTACGCCTAAAACTATAAGCTAAAATAAAGTGCGGATATAATAAATGATAAAATTTTCTTTTAAATTTTTATTATTATTTTATGTATATATAAGTGAATAAATTGGTTATGAATTCATTTGTTGGGGTGAAATGATCTTTAAACCCTTAAATTTTGAACATTATCCTAATAAAATATTTTTTTTCTTATTTACGAATTGCAGTTAAACCAAGATTAAGCCAAATACTTTTTGCCTCATCCTAATAAAACATTATCCTAATAAACTAAAGCTAAAAGCCTTAAATTACAATAATAACAATTAAGTAAAAATACAACAATAATAATTCAGAAAAATTTTCACTGAAATTTTTTAAAATTAAATTTTCTTACTTTTACTATCCCTCTTTATTTTAGCCTATAATTTTAGGTGTACTAAGCGTAAGAGTTTTTCTCATATTTAACTTACATACACTTATTTTATGATAATGCTTTTTATTAGGATAATTATAAAAAAATATTTATTAAAACAATTTTTGATTTCTTTATGAATTGCATTTAACTTGGCTTAGCTTTTGAGAAGATTGAATATTACTGACTTTCCTACAATTCAAAAAGTTTGAGAATTTATTTTATTATATATATATACTATCTAAACCTTTTAAACGTTTAATTTATTGTAAGTTTTTAAAGTTTTCAATTTAATGGTAAGAAAAAAATTATTTTTACTGATGTGTCGTAATCATTAAATATCACAAGTATGTCTATTTATTAGCCACATTAGCAAAAACAATATTACAAATTTTGAAAAATTAATTACCAAATTAAAATTTTAAAATATTTGATATTAAATTAAAAATCTTAATTTTTTTATTTTGTCTCTTTAAAAAACTAAATGATGATATTGGAGTGTAACTGTGAATTACATGGAGAGAAAAAAAAGACATTAAAAAAAGAGAAAAAGAAGACAAGAACAAATAGAAAAATATTAAGATACCACAAGCGTCAAACCAAAATATATATTTGGATTTCGGGTGAGGTCTATCTGGGATAATATTAGGGAATGTATAATTAAGGGTTTATTAAAAAAATACAATGGAATGTAATATTACTCTAATGTATAAAAGGAAGATTTATAATATAATAAAATGTAACGAGATAGAAAAGTAGAGGTTCAAATTACATCATTTTTTATTTTAAAGAGTAAAAATAAAATATTTCTGATTTAAAGAGTTTAGGATAAGACGGAAAATTATGAACTATTTTTTACAATATTATATTATAAACTTTTTTTAAACAATATTTTACTGTATTACGTCATTAACCTTTTTACTTATTCCAAACAATAATTTCCTAATAATATATATATTTACATTGTATTTCATTAAAAATTTTATTTCCAACTACTCTTAAACTTAAAAATCTTAGCTACATAACCACTGGAAGGACCCGTAATGACGTCGTTTTCGATGACCTCACGTGAGGTCCACTTGTGTGGGTCAGGTATTTTAGATAATCCCAAATATTAAAATCAAATTCCTTTTTTTCCTTTTTCTTCGCAACGCAAAAGATATAAAAACGCCTCCGTTTCGACCTCCTTGTTACTTTGTCTTCCCTTCTTCAACTCCATCTCTCTCTATATCTCGCTAATCGGCGTTCTGCACAAAACTACACCAAAACGAACAAGCAAGAATCTCCGAGCAGCCACACACGGCTGTCTCTCTCTCTCTCTCTCTCTCTCTCTGTCTCTCCCCCTAAGAATCTAAATAAACTCGCCCCCTGCCGCGTGTTTTTCACCCGTCAATCTCTCTACGTTTCAAATTCTATATAAATTTATGTAGTTGGATCTCTCTACGCCTTGACAATGTTAGAGAACGAGCAATACTTCTGTGACTGACTAAAACGCATCGTCTTGGTTCGGGACCCAACCGCATTAGAGGTATTTGGAGAAACGACAATCGTTTTGTTTTTTTAATTTTTTTTGGTTGTTTCTTGGATAAAAGTAGAGTTGTGCTATGGTTTGAATTGGATCGGAATTGGGTTTATTGTGATTGTTTCGTTGATTCGGGTGAAAGGGTGTCGGGAGAATTTGAATTAGGGTTTTGTTGTTGTGGCAAAGGAATGTGTTTGGAATTTTGCTGCAGATTAGGAGAGGTTGGTTGGTTATGAACATAATTTACTTAGTTAAGTTCTTTACTTAGTGCTGTGATTTTGGAATTGTTGTTAGTGTGAACTAGAAGGGGGGAATTTGAAGAGCATTGCTAGTTTGAGGAGCTTTTGATTTGGTTGAATTTGTGAGAATTATTTATGGTTTAACTGATTTGAATTTAGCTTGCTGGATATGGAAGTAGACATGAGGTGAATGTAATGGCTCGTAGTAAAGGATTCTGTTGTTCTTTTAAAGCATTAATTGACCTTTTTCTTGCTCAAAAACTAGTGTTGAAGTTGGTGGGTATAATTGCTCTCTAGCCTTAAGTTGGGAGGTTGTGGGTTGCGTGTTTTTGTGTTGAACCATTCAGTGGGTTTGCACTCAATCCTTCTCATGTTCAGTGAGATTTGGTTTGGTATATCTTTCTGTCTTGGAAGTTATTACTCAGTTGATATAAGTGCTTTTAGGCATTTGTGTTTCCAATCGGTGATTCAAAATGTTATGTTTTCCGTTTCTTTTTTTCTAATTGATTTTCTTTTGCGTGTCACTTATAAACGTTTTGGGCTTCTGAATATACAGAAACATGGCCCTCAGGAAATACGTTCCTGTAGATGATGCACCTTCTGCTAGTATGAAGGCTTTGAGCTTTTCCAGAAAGGTGCTTGATAATGCCCAAGTCTTCGATCCAGAGACAAATCAGACAATGGAGCCTGATGTAGACATTGATCTCAAAGAAATTTATTTTTTGATCATGCATTTCCTTTCATCTGGACCATGTCACAGGACTTACGGACAGTTGTGGGAGGAACTTCGTGAACACCAACTTCTACCTAGAAGGTATCATGCTTGGTATTCGAGAAGTGGAATATGTACCGGTGATGAAGATGATGATGGCATTTCATACCCCTTAAACTATTCCAAACTAGTGGAGAGGTATGGAGTGTGCTTATATTGTTGCTATGTATCTGCATTCTCGATTGTAGTGTATTTACATATTGATGTCTCTTGTCTAAACTGGCAATTAAGGCAACGATTCACTTTTCTTTACTAATGTGTTATGTGAGTTTTTCCTTAAAGTATGCATTAATCAGTTGCAAGATTGTTCAGGGCAAGTGTCAAATTTAAAATTTGAGGTCTTTCATCTAATTGTGGAACAAATAATAATTTGTTTAAATTTTATACTTTTAGTAGCCATTCATTGCATTTTCATTTTGACTTTATTCATGTCATTAATCTTATGTATCTAGGTATCCACATATTGAGAAGAATCACTTGGTAAAGCTTTTGAAGAAGTTGTTACTCAATTCAGCATCTCCTTCTCATGGCTTAATTGGTGGAAATGCTGTCAATGCAGCTTCAGTTCCTACCCTTTTGGGAGCGGGTTCATTTTCTCTTCTAAGCAGTAGGTGACATTTGCTCAAGCCTTTTATGCACAATCCTGCTTGTATTTAAAGATTTTGTGCTGTTTCTACATTTACCATGACCAGCGACCTAAGTTTATCTGTGCTTTCCCCTTCTGCTTCCCTTTGGAGTTGTGAGAGTATTTTGCATTTATTTGTTCTGAAATCCTTCCAATTTTTTTTTTTTTCAGATGATGGGGATAAGGGAACAGGCCAAGCTAAGAGCCCTCCTGCTCACATGCGATGGCCTCATACACATGCTGATCAAGTTCGTGGTCTAAGCTTGAGGGAAATCGGTGGTGGTTTCACTAGACACCACCGAGCACCATCTACTCGTGCAGCATGCTACACAATTGCAAAACCGTCAATGATGGTCCTGAAAATGCATAACTTTAAGCGGCTACGAGGACACCGTGCAGCTGTCTACTGTGGTATGAGATCTGAGGAAATTTTATTAACTTGTTTTGACATTTATGTCCTTAGGCAGGTTGATAGGTATATGTTATCACCAATTCTTCAATAAGTGTGAGGGAAAACAAAATTCTTATCAACTTGCATGACACTATAGTAATACTTTGATTTTGTTTTTATCATGACTATAATATAAACCTAAAATTCTTGATGTATATGCTGCAGCAATTTTTGATCGGTCAGGAAGATATGTTGTTACTGGTTCAGATGATCGTCTTGTAAAGATATGGTCTATGGAAACTGCATTTTGCCTGGCCAGTTGTCGTGGGCATGAAGTTAGTTCTTTTGTTCTGTCATGGAACAAGCTCATGTTCTTTCTAATGTTGCTTTGGGATTCATTGGATCTCATTTTTATATGATAGGGCGATATTACTGATTTAGCTGTGAGTTCAAACAATTCCTTGGTGGCTTCAGCATCTAATGATTGTGTCATTCGAGTGGTAAGCTTATTGCGTCAACCCATTACCAATTTACTTCTTTGTACTTTTTTCGTTCTTTGTTTTCTTTCTGGTGGATCTTTGAGCAGCTTTCTGGATTTTGACAGTGGCGTCTACCAGATGGGTTGCCAATATCAGTTCTGCGTGGACACACTGGAGCTGTTACTGCTATTGCATTTAGTCCTCGGCCTGGTTCTGTATACCAGCTTCTGTCGTAAGGCTGAGAACAGTCTGTTCTCTTGCTTATTACACATTTCTATGAATGTTTTACAAATTTGAATTGATTGTTTCTCTTGTTTATAAAGTCTATTCTCCTTCCATAAACTTTAGGGACAACTTTCATTTTCTCATTCTGTTGCGCCACCTGATGTGATTCTTTGCCATCGCAATGTCTCATTTGTTAATTATAAAATGTTTTGTTACCAAATGGGATTTTCAAGGACAGACATCCTGTGCATTTCCGATACTTCACTCTATCCAGTTTAAGTTCAACTCATCTCACATAGCCAACTTCAGCCAGTCTGTGATTACAGATTGAGTTAAGTTGAGCTTTGGTCCTCAAGTCATGCATCTCTTAATTGATACAAGTGAATTAATGATTTTTGTTTTTTACTAATGATTTTTGGTTTTCACTCTCAAGAATCACTTGGTTCAACTTCTATTCTTGTCTTTCATATCTGAGTATCTTTTAACATTCTACAAATTAAAACTTTTTGTTGCTTGGTTCACAAAATATTTTATCTTTGTTGATACTGTGACCATAAAAGGTATAACTATAGGATTACACCTTATATTTTGGGTTTTCCTTTTACTTGGCAGGTCATCTGATGATGGAACATGTAGGATATGGGATGCTAGAACTTCAAATTTCAGGCCTCGGATATATGCTCCCAGACCTCCAGAGTGTGTGGCTGGTTAGTTATAGTTTTACAAAGTCATTATCTACGCAACCAATTTGTTTTTTCTTTTCTCTGTAGAACTGACAAAAGTAATGGGTTGGCTGCAGCAAAGAACAATGGTCCATCCACAAGCAGTGCACTAAACCATCAAATCTTCTGTTGCGCATTCAATGCTAGTGGAACAGTATTTGTTGCTGGAAGCTCTGACAATCTGGCTAGGGTAAATATGTCACTGAAAACTTGTCCTGATTTCCATTATTGTCCTAGTACTTGTCACAATCTTGTTGGTTATTTTTACCGTCAATCTGGAAGATGAGAGCAGTAATAGCTACTGATTTGCAGGTGTGGAATGCTTGTAAACCCAACACAGATGATTCAGACCTACCAAATTATGAAATTGATGTGTTATCTGGCCATGAGAATGATGTCAATTATGTTCAGTTTAGGTTGGTACCTCCTGTTTGCTATGAGGATCTCTGGCTGAATTTGAATGTTAATTTTGGTTTCAACTTATTTTGCAGTGGTTGTGCCACAGTATCTAGATTTTCTGCATCTGAGAGCCCAATGGAAGAGAGTATCCCAAAATTCAGAAATTCATGGTGTGTTAACTCTTTTCTCAGTTGTTCTACACTTTGTATCTATAGTTAGTAGCATCAGTACCCTTATTGCAGTTCAGTAAATGTCTTGAAGACATCATGCTTGATTTCATGTGCTTCAGGTTTTCTCATGACAACATTGTTACGTGCTCTCGTGATGGTAGTGCAATAATTTGGATTCCAAGATCACGTCGATCACATGTAGATCTCTGTTATAACTCTGTGTTTTATATAATATTCTTCAAATCTTACACAAGCTTTACCTCAAAAGTTCTCTGGAGCACTGTAATTTTTTTTATTATCATGTTCAACAAAAGAATGCCCTTCTATCTTTATTAGGGAAAAGCTGGCCGTTGGACACGAGCTTATCATCTCAAAGTTCCTCCTCCACCAATGCCACCTCAACCTCCTCGGGGAGGTCCACGTCAGAGAATTCTTCCAACTCCCCGTGGTGTAAATATGATCGTTTGGAGCCTAGACAATCGTTTTGTCCTTGCTGCTATCATGGGTAACCTTGCTTTTGTTCTACATTAATATGTATACTTTTTGCAAATCTTGTGTACTTGTATCGTTGTTTATATACTCAAATAGGTATATAAACTCATTTCCTTACAGCTATTTTATCATTCTGAGGAAAGATTGTTTCTGACCCAAGTTAACATTCTTTTGGATTCTATGTAGCTTTAGTTTTGCTCATTCCCTGTCAGTTGCATTCTTCATTTTAAGACTTTTGAGTACTACTGCATCTATCTCAAAGCATATCTTGGTGAATTGAGATGTGAAACATTGAACTGACAGCCATTATTTGGACTTTTACTACGAGCCTAAGTAATACATAGATTCTGATGTATGTGAACTTTTGAGGTCTGTTTTCCCATCTTCTGTCTCAATTGTAGTAAGCAAAAGCTTAGAGAAGTTTGAAGATTAGTACAGGAACTGATTAAAGAAAGGCTGATACATTTTTATCCTTAGCCTGCTTGTTGTTTTAATGGAACCTGTGAGTTGGAGTGGCTTCACGCTAACAATGGCTGTTTCCAAGTATCTTGTTTGAACTGCTTGAAGTAACTCCAGTTGGTACTGGAAATATGTAATGAAACAGAGATTGTTTCTCTATTGTACAAATTTGAGCTACAAATGGGAAATGTTTAAATATCATATCAAATTGAGCATTGCTTATGTATTCTATGGGAAATGGAAAAGGAAGTTTACCATTCATTGAAAGGCAGTAATTTATAATTTACTTCCCTGTTTAATCACATGTTCATTCTTGTTGTTTATTCAGACAAAATAATGTGCAGTTCAATCATGTTAATTTATTATTTGTTTAATGTGCTTCCACCACTATTGATAATGTTGAAAATTTTGTTGGAGAACCTAAGCTGTATGCATGTAAGCTCTTGTTGGAATGTAAGTGGCTTGAACTATTTCCATGTTGCATATACTGTTTCAATTTGTAGCACAAATTTGTTTAAAATAAGTTTGTTGTGATGCAGATTGTAGAATATGTGTTTGGAATGCCGCTGATGGTAGTTTGGTACATTCATTGACTGGTCATACTGAATCAGTAAGTGGTTCTTTTTGTTTTCCTTATGTTGTTGTTGGAGCAGTTACATCGATGTATAGATTGCAGATTGCAAGCAGACATTGGTCATTTTTCACTGTAAATGTAGATATATTTTTGTCTGAAATATATGTTTTGAGATTTTTTTGGTGGATTCTCAAACCCCTTCATGAATGACATGTGTTCCTATTATATGATCTTTATTTTTGAACAGACATATGTTCTGGATGTTCATCCATTTAACCCCCGAATCGCTATGAGTGCTGGCTACGATGGAAAGACCATAGTGTGGGATGTGAGTTCTTCTTTTGTTTGACCTTAGTTAGTTTCTGCTCTTGTTCCATTTGAATGGTTAGTGCATTATACTTTCTCCTTCAGATATGGGAGGGCATACCGATCCGTGTTTATGAAATTTCACGTTTCAAATTGGTTGATGGAAAGTTTTCGCCGTAAGTGTAAATGACATCGCTTATCATAGTATTATTTCACAGCATTGATCTCATGGATGTTGCTCATCTGAAAATATTGTTCTTGAATTTATCCTATGGTTTTTGTTTATTTATGGTTTTATCTTCCAGAATGGAAGCTTGGACATGCTACTGCATAATTTTTTTTCTTTTGCATTTGACGCATTCTCCTGAATCAAAATTATGTTGTTCTGTTTGGTAGTTAGGCCAGCATTTAATCTGTTTTTTCCTTTTAAATAATTTGTTCCATAGTTTATTGCATTCGTGATTATCAGAGTTTTAGCATGCCTTAGATTTCTTTTGTTGGGAATTAGTTACTAACTAGAATCGAAAGAAAAAATGGAAGTGTATGAAATGGGTAGGAGGGAAGACAATTTTAGGGGCCTTGAAAAGTATCTTCACAAACAAATTGGTGCATCAACAATCTATGCGATGAATGATCACATTTGTGAGATGAATGACAATGGAAAATAGTGCAAACGTTAGTGTAGATTAAGCATCAGAATTATACTAAAGCACTTTGGCTTCTGGTCATTGCGCGTCATTTCTTTGCGTTCACTACTTCATTAAAGAGGATTATAAAATGTTTAGATCAGAATTGTTGCCTAAAAGTTACTACAAGTAGCTAGATCAGGTATTTATGATAACCTGAGTTAGTAGTTTCATCTATTATCTCTGAGACATAGATGTACGACAAAGCTTTTCAATCCAATTTTATTGTGATACTGATGGACATAAGATTTCTTGTTTTGTTGCTTGTGATAAAAGTGGTTTCCCCAATATTGCATTTGTCATAAGCTATTGTATTCTTCTTTTGGCATTAGGGATGGAACGTCAATTATACTTTCAGATGATGTTGGCCAACTCTATATATTGAACACAGGCGAAGGGGAGTCACTAAGGGAAGCTAAATATGATCAGGTGCCTTATCATTGCAGAAATCATTTTATCATTTTGTTGTATTCTTCTCTTAGTTAGGTTATTGGAAACACTTGAAGAAGATTGTTCATTGTGTTTTGGACATTTCAATCATGCTCGACTTTGTGCGCTTTTTTGCAGTTCTTCCTTGGTGATTATCGCCCCCTGATACAGGATACAAATGGAAACGTGCTTGACCAGGTTAGTTCATAGTTGTGTAGTGGTGGTTTAAGTTTTCTTTTTCATTATTATACTACACTTTGTGGAGGAGCCCATGTCTGTTTGACAGACTCCCTCATTTAGGATCATATTCCATCGAGTTATCCAAAAGATAGAAACAACAACTGATCTGGATGTAATGATTTGCTTCTTAACCTCATTAACCAAATCAGGTTGTCAAAAACCTTGCCATCATTATCAGACTGCGACCAGAGAATGGAAGACACATTCACATCTTATTTTGCTAAAGAGTGTACTTTTTAGTTAGAAACCTCTAATGTGCTTGATGATGACCTGAGAAAAGCCCTTGTACATTTGAAGGATAGCATTTCAATCTTCTCTAGGTCTTCCTAGAACTTTTAATTGCCCTATCAATAACATTGGTTGAATCCAACTCTTTCACCATACTGATTGGAGAATTTACTCTTTTTAACCCTGAATTTTCTGACACCTTCCTGACTGATTTTAACTTTTGTTATTGACCCCAAGTGCGAGTTATGCTTTTTTTTACCCCTTGTTTCTCAATTTATCTCTGATTCACTCTTCTTTGCATGTGAAGGACAATATTTGAATGTTTAGCGCTTTAAATTTTTTAAAGTGACTAGCTTTTTGACTTCTATTAGTGACAGTAATTGTGGCAGTTTTGGCTGGTAAAATGTAACTAAGCTTGTTATTTGTTGTATACTATACTTGGTTTTGTTCCCTCTTTCATTTCATGCAAATGTCTGATTCAGGAAACTCAACTTGTACCCTACCGCCGAAATATGCAAGACCTGCTGTGTGACTCAGGTTTACTTCCGAACCTTGACAACTTCGAAATATGGCCGTTTCATTTTGTGCAGATAATCGAGATTTAATTATTTCTTGTTTTGTGTAATACCAGGCATGATTCCTTATACGGAACCTTATCAGAGCATGTACCAGAAGAGGCGGTTAGGAGCTCTGGGTTTTGATTGGAGGCCACCTTCAATTAGACTTTCTATTGGGCCTGACTTTAGCCTAGATCCTGAGTATCAGATACCACCTTTGGCTGATCTGGATGTATATCTTGAGCCACTTCCCGAGTTTGTTGATACCATGGATTGGGAACCAGAAAATGAATTGCAGAGTGATGACACTGATTCAGAGTACAATGTCACTGAAGAGTACTCTAGTGGGGGTGATCAAGGAAGTCTAGATTATGCTTCATCTGGTGACCCAGACTGTAGTGAAGAGAGTGAAGAAGAGGGCAAGGATGGGTTCCGTAGATCAAAACGGAAGAAACAAAAAACAGAAGTAAGTATTCACTGAATTTGATTTGAAGATATGCATTGTGGCATGTTCTTGACTTCGAATTCTTCCCTATCTCTAACAGATTGAGTTCCTGACTTCTTCTGGGAGACGTGTCAAAAGAAAAAATTTGGACGAATGTGATGACAATTTACTAAAGAATAACGGAACTAGAAAATCAAGGATGGGCAGGAAATTGTCAAAGAGGAAGTCTGCCACATCGAAGGCTCTGAGACCTCAAAGAGCTGCTGCACGCAATGCCCTAACTTTGTTTACTAAATTAACTGGATCAGCTTCAGATGGAGAAGATGAAGATGACCTGGAGGGTGATTCATCAGAAAGCGAATCTATGCTGCAAGACTCGATTATTGACAGTGCTGGGTCTGATAGATCTTTCCAGAATGAACAAATCAGGCATTGGAAAGGGAAAGAAGTTTCCCTGGATGATTCTGACAATTTTGTTTGGTCTCATGAACTTCCGGTAGCCCAAACGAACATTGGTGACAGGCAGAGATTGGTACTTAAACTGCCGATCAGGAATCCTAACAAGATGGCTTCGCCAGACAGTGCACAACTTCAGTATGAAAATCATGTCAATTTAACCGGATCATCATGTAAACCTCCTGTGGCAGCCATTCAGGTGAATGGGAATCACAAAACTGCTCTGGATAAAGAGCCTTCTACAAAAGGAAATTGCACCCTAGCGGAAGGACAGGCGGGAGAGCAGATCAACAATTATTACCTGCATTTGTCTGATGGATACAGAAATGGGGATATCAAATGGGGAGGAGCCAAAGCCCGCAGTTCTAAGCGACAGAGGGTGCGAGAAGCCTCATCATCAGCTATACAAACCGGATGTGGAGTAGGTCCTGGGAACGATAATGAAGAAGAGAATAATCTCAATGAGTACATAAAACATTCCCAGGATAAGATGGGTGAAGACACACTGTTTAATGGTAAACTTGATAAGATTGACAACTATGAGGACATGAATTATGTAGCCAACAGCAAGGATCAACCAGAATTTGATGTAGGTTTGGATTCTGATGAACTGCGGAATATGGGTTGGATGGCTGATGGGAATAGGAGCCATCCAGGACTCAAAGATAGTGTTACTTCTGTCGCAACTAAGCTAAGAATAAGGTCAAACACCACTGTGCAAGAGTTAGTAGATAGTCAAGGAAACAATATATGTGCTCCATCACCAGATAATCTTGCAGTGACTAATCTGACGCCTGTTTTTGAAGTGCATGACCGTGATGGAACTGATAGTAACAGTCCAGATAATAAAGGCAGAAAATTATACAATTCTGATGCGCAGATTGATGGAATTACCAGGTCCAATTTGGATGAGGCAGTGGAGTCGCAGGTACATCCTAAAAAAAGATATGATGTTGTTTATAGAAGGTCGAAATCATGCAGGACTAAGACCGGCACAGAATGTGATGGTGGTGCAAGGGAAAGTGCTTTATATGCTGGCAATGGTGACGTTGAAACCATAAAAGATTGCAATGAAGGCACAAAAGTTACAGATGATAGACCACGTTCCACATGGATGAAGGAACATGTAGATGGGCACAATGATCTTAGCAATAATCCTAATTTGGATTTGGATAAGGAGCATGAATTAGAAGATACAAAAATAAACTCCCATAGAAGTTCTCTTAGCAGATGTCAACTTCCAAGCGATGAGTGGGGATCAATCTCTAGGATGGCTGTTGGATTGAGATCTACTAGAAATAGGAGAACCAGTTATCATTTTCATGACACAAGTCCAGTAGACAGGAGGAAATCTTATCCCTCAGGCAAAAGAGGATCTTGGTTAATGCTATCAATGCATGAAGAGGGCTCTCGTTACATTCCCCAGCTTGGGGATGAAGTTGTGTATCTAAGACAGGTTAGCTGCAAGAATTCTAATGAAATGTTGTTTCTGACTCTTCAATTTTGATTTTATTACTGCTTGCATAGTTGCATATAGGCATCACAATTTTGATCTTGCAGCTTCTGTTGACTTAACAAGATTTCTTTGTGTGTCAGGGACATCAAGAATACATAGAGTACAGTGGCTCAAGAGAGGCAGGCCCTTGGAAGTTATTTAAGGGAAAAATTAGAGCGGTTGAATTCTGCGATGTTGAAGACCTTGAGTATTCCACTCTAGCAGGGTCTGGGGATAGTTGTTGTAAAATGAGACTCAGATTTATAGATCCTGATTCTAGTGCATTCCAGCAATCATTCAGATTAACTTTACCTGAAGTGACTGGTTTCCCTGATTTTCTTGTTGAAAGAACTCGGTTTGATGCTGCTATACAGAGAAATTGGACAACCAGGGATAAGTGTAGAGTATGGTGGAAAAATGAGGGTGAAGAAGATGGTGGTTGGTGGGATGGCCGAGTTCTTTCTGTGCAACCCAAATCCTCAGAATTCCCTGACAGTCCATGGGAGAAATATACTATTAGATATAGGAGTGATCCCCGAGAAACACACCTACATAGTCCCTGGGAGCTTTTTGATGCTGATACTTTATGGGTGCAACCTCATTTAGACGATGAGACCAGAGATAAACTGCTGTCAGCGTTTGCAAAATTGGACCAATCAGCAAGAAAAGTCCAGGTAGCTTGCTGAAACACACAATTAAATTCAGTTTGGGACCATTCAAACATTTTGAAGATGTTTAAAGTTCTTTTGTTTTAACTTTTTCAGGATTATCATGGGGTTCAAAAGTTGAGGCAAGTTTCCCAGAAGTCTAATTTTACAAACAGGTAAACTAGCTATCCCATTTCTCCACTATGAATCTTAGCTTGTGACTAACATGTCGATTCTATTTTCCTCAAGTCATCTTTTCTCAAATTGAATTTGATTGTCAATGTCTGAGGGATTTGAACTGTCGTTTGGATCCGCGAAACTTTTAGGTTCCCAGTCCCATTGTCACTTGAAGTGATCCAGTCAAGGTTAGAAAACAACTACTACCGTACTCTGAAGGGAGTGACGCATGACATTAAAGTGATGCTGTCAAATGCGGAGTCATATTTTGGGAAGAACGTAGACATTTCTAACAAAATTAGGCGCTTATCGGACTGGTTCACACGGACATTATCATCGTTGTAGCGGTGTTGCAAAGATTTTTACCCTCCAGAGCCTATTTGGATTTCTACTCTTCTTTTTAACTTGTAGATAAGTTATAGCTAAAATTGTATTTTTAGTTACCTCCTGCTTAAAATTTTGGAAATTGAGGTCGATTTTTAGGCTCTTTTTTTTCCCCCCTTTCATTTGCCTCTGCATTCCCCCGAGATAGGAAGTCTTTAGGAAATATTTAGCTGATTGCAGTGGAAAATTCCCACTGGGAGATGCATTGTTTGTATAGAGATGCTAAATCTTCATCCCATAATAATAGCAAAGAGATAGTAGTCTGCCTTCTCTTTTTGAGTTTTAATTTACATTCCGCTTTGATTTATTGAACTAAGGTCAATCAATTCAGGTTGTTTCTGAAATCTTAGTTCAGCCTCAGGTTACTTGAAGCTCAGTTCAGGTCCACGTTCCTCAGCGTTGATACCTCAAACGACCATTCCTTCGGGTACAGAAGAAGCGTGCCTTTTATTGGAGAAGAAAGCAAGGAAAAGAGGGTAAAACATAAGTTAAAAAGCCTGAGATGAGAACATTTATATGTCTATTTTGGTAATGCCATATTGTTTGTTGCATTTTGGTTCGAAGTGTGACATTTAGTTGTGCTCTTCAAGAGTTAGTTTGATTCAAATCTAACAGATTAAATTTAATTTAATCAAGTTTAAACTCAAATTTACGTCTAATAGAACTTAAGTTTAACAAAGTCTTTTGAATTTGATCAATTATGACAATTTTTCATCAAGATGGAATCGACTTGAAATTAATAAGTTAAATTAAATTTAATTAAATTCAAACTTGAACTAGAATTTGATCAAGCATTTCAATCTTTTGATCAAGATAGAATCAAATTTGTATTTAAGACTAATCAAACTCAAACTTGATAATATTTTTTGAACATGACTAATCATAACAAAATTATTAGATTCATTCTAATTCAACTAAGGTTAATAGGTCAAATTAAACTTGGCTACACTTTGAACTCGAGGTCAAGTTTGGACTACACTCAAATTTGGACTTGAGATTCGAGATTCAGCCCAAAATTTTCACTCTCCGGCTCAAGCTCAAGCCTTAAGAGTCCAAACCCGACTGCCAACCCTAACTCCATGTATTTTAGAGCTTAACCAATCCCTTTGAAAGATCATAAAGAATCCTTCGAAAGATTGTAACATTAACAATGAAAAGTAAACTATAGAACAATTCTTGTACCCGAATGCATCATTTACGTTTAAATGTTTTGCAATATTGTCAGTCCCTCCATCGATAACCACAATTCGGGTTGCAGCAAACAAAGAACAGCGTCATGCCCTCCTCTCCTCTAGCAGTTGCCTGAAACATTTAGATAAAAATCATCATCAGAGACCATTATTTGCAAAGTCCCAGGAGGCATATCTCATATTATCCAATATACTCTACGAAGAAAGAAACTTTTTGACCAGGGTCACGTCCAGATAGCTAGTTAGCAAGCTGAAGTCTCGTTCGTTAATGAAAATAACCGGACAAATGGCTCCACCAGCTAAGAACAGCAATGCACCGCCACCCATAGAGTCAAGAAAGTGCTCTCCACCTTTTGGAGCAAGAAAGTGCTCTCTGTCTGTCAACTCTTACTATGAAAGGACTGGCTCAAGCTATTTGACAAAATAACAAGCTAGACAACAATGACTAGCATACTACCCTGTGGGTATATTCGGACAACTGCTCTTGTCCTTACTCCCCTTCCTAGTAAAGGCTTAAAATCAACATGTTGTTTTTTTGGAGTTACTGAGATTAGCCTACAGCTAAAATGAAAAGCCTTTCCATGCCAGAGAGGGCAGGCAGTTGTTCTCTGATAAGTGAGAAACCTAATTTTGGTAGAACTCCCCTGAAGCAAACAATTACTAACACATACGTTCGGTCGTAGTTCTTATTTCTCTCACTGTCACTGTCAGCCAAGAAAGTTGTAGACTACCGGCAATCCCAGGTAGCATACTATCATCTTTTCGTCTCACTACCATATGTATTCATTAGTTAAGATGCCAACCTGGAAAAAGACGGCCTCCGGGTGCTTGCATACCATGCACTTGACAGACTTGGTGCGAGGAAGAGTAGGGTCTGCAGCTACATCCTGTAATACCTGAGTGCGCTCTGCGGCAGAGTGGTGAACCTCGTTGCGGTAGACACAGTTATTGTCAGCAACCTCCTGCATTGAAAAGGGAAGAAACACGATTCAGATACCCAAGAGGTTAAAAAATAAACATCGTGATATGGTGAACCAGCATTAGAATGAAACTAAATCTTGCATTAACACCACTAGTTTCAGTATTAACTACAACTTCAGAAACTGTCTCATTTCCATCAATAGGCATAAGATATAGCACTAGATTATGGTTGAGATATTCTCAAAGAATACATACAGAATCAGCAAATGTGACAGTAAGTATGCAAGCACTTTGAGACAATTTTAAAAACAAGGAGAAAGTCAATGAGGAATGCTCTTCATCGAAAATGCCAGCACAAAAATAAAAAATTAGATTTTTTTTTAATTATGATTACTGAAAAAGGATGATAGTTCCTCAATTTCCAAAGAAGTTGCTTAGGTCAAGGCCTCCCTAAGATTATTTCAACAAACTCGACATAAACATTCGGTATGTGGATTACCACTCTTGTTTTCACTTCAATCAGCATTAAAATTTAACGAATCATCCCACCAAACAGACTATGCCACTAGCAACTCCACATGATTTAAACCCCACAAAGTTGATAAAAACGCATTAATGGGTCAGTGTAAACTAGAGGCTTTTCACAGCTGCAACAACTTCATATAACCACTGAAATGAGAAAGAGCAACCAACAATGAAGCAGAAACTAGGGTTTCTCTATAATGGGTGTAAAGGTAATCACCAAAGTTCGAAGCTTTGGACTTAAAACGTCTAATTGGATTCAAAAATCCAAAAAAGGAAAAAAAAAAAAAAGGAAAACCGTAGAGAAGTGTGTGAGATAGACCTGGTGATCACAGTTACGGCAAGCATAGAGGAGGATTTTCTGGGACTTGTCTTCCTTAGGATAGAGAATGTTGTTACTGTGAAATTAAACACAAAAACGCCTAGAAATCGTTAATTTCTTCCCAAAAATACGAAGACCATAAATTTTATACCACAAAATGTTGAATGTGAATGGCTTTGACTGTAATAAACTGAATCAGATTTCTGCTTTACCATTCCCGACAAAACTTCATAGTACTCATTGTTTCCAACCTCCAATAGAAAAAGTAGTAGGACCTCTGTCTTTGAGTGTGCTTCTGGGTTATTCACAAGTCGTTGGTACAGATGCTTGCTCTCTGGACTTGCGACTGCTCGGTGACTGAACTTAGTTTGCGCAATATAAAAGATCTCTGAGTTGAGGACTATGTCGGCTCCTTCTGGGCTTTTCTTTTAGTAGTTGTTAGGCCGATCAATGTCTCAAGCGGAGCTCGAGAAAGCCTGTAATTGATCAAAATTGCTAATGAGTCCTATTGTCGCTTTGGGGTCCGGTCGGTTAAAAATCTAATTGAGGTTGAGTCACGTGGGTTCGAATGACGTTATTTTAATTTTAAAAACTAAAATAGTATTATTTAATAAATTACTGTAATTTTTTATTTATTTATATATTTATTGTAATTTTATTTACATAATAAATTATTACGTGTTTTACTTATTTATTTTTTAATTTGTATTACTCTTTTATTGTCATATCTACATGTGGATCTACTGAAAACTTCTTTATTATATAGGGGTAAGGTTGCATACTATCAAATTTTCTCATACTTTACTTTATTGCAGAACTTCAGACTGAGTATAATGATGATAATGACGACAACGACGACGACGATCACGACGAGGAGGAGTATTATTTAATAAGTTAAACTAAAATAATGAAATTAAATCAAAATAATATTATTTTAAAGAATATTTTAAACTGTACAAATTAATTTTCAAATTCAAACTTAACCTAAACTTCGGTCAACATAGTTTATTACCTATAGGCTATAGATCAAATTAAGTTAAATTAAACTTAATTTTTTAAAATTTAATTAAAATATGTTTGTTTTTAAAATAATATTTAAAATAATAATAACACACATATATAATATAAATATGGTGTATAAATCTTCTCTAAAATTTGGATAAATTAAACTTAATATGAATTAAAAATTAATTAAATATTTATTATATTTATTTTAAATTATTAATTTAAAATATATTTTATTAATTTGAGCTAAATTTTAAAAATAAGTTAAGTTAATATATTAAAAATATTTAGTTATTAAGTCTTGATATTAATATCATTTTCAAATCACTTTTATTTTGTCATTAATTTTTTTTGAAGAAATTATATTGTCATTATTTATGACGTAAATTTTCAACTTTCTTAATTTGTTTTCAGTTTGTATTTATTTAATCAAATTCCATTCCAATCTCTCTGTCTTACCGAAGGTTGGGGCTGGGGACACACACTTGCAGACACGAATAAAAAGGAAAGAAGTAGAGAGAGAGAGAGAGATCGAAGATTCTTCACTTCATTGGCGGTTAGGGTTTTCTGTTGATCCTCGAAAACCGCAAATCTTCTTCTTCGTGGTTTTGCTATACCCTGTCTCTTCTCCTTTCTCCTTAACAAAAACCCTAAATTTTACGTCGTTAGAGCTGATTTCATCTCCAATTCAATCTTTGGCGAGAATTTGAGCCGTATAGGGAGGAGATACTATGGGCGCGCAAGAGAAATCGCATGCCAACTCCAATTCGATGCAGGTGAGTTCGTACAGCTTCTTGGTTTCTTTTTGCCCTAGAATTGGATGTGATGCGAGTTTTTGACGCTTAAGCGGTTGATCACTTATCGACTACGGTTCGTTTGCTTCGGTAGCGTCTTTGAATTTGCCCTCTTCTGGACATTTTTTAGTTTTAATGTAATTGGTGTGGTTATTGGGTATTTTCTTGGTTCCTTTTGGTCCTAGTTGGTTCATGTAATCTTCTACAGATACCCCTCTAGCGTATAGGTTTGTAGTTCTCTATTCTGTTATGGGTTGAACTGTATGGTACAGTGGAAACTGGCTGTCTGCTGGAGCATTTGCCAGAAATGTTTCTGTTAATAGTAGAGAGGATATTCATGTGGAGATGCCGATAGATTAAGGGGTGTCCATTGTTTATGGAATTTAACATTTGAGACAGGTAAATAGTGGATTGCATTAGCTGTTAGCGGATTCTATTAGTGATTAATTGATAGCTGATTATATCAGCGAATTTGACAGGCAGATATCGTCAGCTATTTATTAAAGATGTTTGGTAAATTAGTTGTTTAGTATTAGTTGTTAATGTGTAAAATGACTTATGAGGGCATGATTTTTTTAAAAAATTATAAGGGCATGAATATTATATTTCTTAGTATTTCATTGGATATATAAGAAAAAACATCATCATCATCATCATCATCATCATAATAATAATAGTCCAATGTTAAATTCTCTATTAACATAAATGATGCAGCGAGCTATATCATATTAGTATTTTTTATATAATATGTATGAATTTTATTATTTAATAAATTAAAAATATCTATAATTATAGTATGAAACAGATATGATAGATAGTAGTTATATTCTAAAAATATTAATTTGATGTGACTCTTTATGTTCAAAAACTTAATATTATGATATTTTTAAATGTAAACTAATATTATAAAATTAAATGAAGACTAAAAAGTTTAATTAATTCCTTTGTTATATTGTTCCAAACTTCACGATATAATTGTATGATCAAAAAAAGCCAACTTTGAAAGCATACAAAACAAAAGTAGATAGTAAAGTGGAGGGCGATACTATCATTAGGCAAACAGCTAACCCTAAACGTTACACTTAGGGAGCTTTTAAAAAATTGACCCAGCCAGCTCATAACCAAATAGATAAATAGCTTTTTAACATGGGTCAAACAGTTAATTGTGGTCAAACAACTTATTAGCTGTTTACCAAACATGCCCATCATGTTTGTGGAGGGTCCATGTTAGTTTTGTTCTTTTGTTCATTTTTGCATATTATTCTTAACATTGGAATTTGTGGATAAGCTAATGATGTACAGGGGATTTTTGGAACATAAGTTTCAAAGGAAGTTTAGTTACTGTACATTAAAATGTTGGCGCTTGAGTGTGCTAGATACAAATGATGGAATTGGAACATTCCATTGGTTGTGGCATGGGTTTGGTAGACGAGTTGATTATGGCATGCCGTTGATAGAGCATGTATACTTATGTTTGGAATTATATTGTTCCTTTTTTCTGGCTGGATGTTCAGGATCGCAGAATTCTTGTTTGTAATGTTGTCAGAATGAGGATATTTGGTCATTGTTGTCCTCATCTTGTTGCTGCAGATTTGTTGGAACTCTTGAGTGTTTTTCCTGTAAAATGACAGGATAGTGATACAGGCTTGGTGTGCTTACTTTCCTTTAGGTGATATTGTATGCATCTATTCCATTTACCTTCCTTTTTTCATCAGGCCTTACAATTGCTAAACTTGATGGTCCACTTGATCAACTGACTTGTAATAACTTCTTGGTGCCAAGTAGCTGCTGTTATTTTCAAGACTTAATGGCACGGGGTTGTGGATTGGTGTGATTAGTAATTCTCAATGTTGCTCTGGTTTACTGGTGTTCATGTTTAAAATTTTGTTTAAACTACAAATTGTACTTTGAACATTTTTAGATATCCAGTACTTTTGGTTTCTTTTTGTGGTTAGGAAATTAGAGGATTTGGGTTCAGAAGAAATAGAAAGAATTTACTAAAAGTACATAATTATATTAGAGTCACGTTGAGGATTTTTAAGAAGAATTTATAATAGTTATAACCTTATGTTATTTTATCTTATCTCACTGTCAAACCCCTTTTTGAGAATGATATACTATTTTTTGAATAACCTTGCTGTATCTCTTCAGTTTATTGATTATAGAATTTATGCTTTTTTTAATTTATGGCATTCTGACTTAGTACATCTGCTGAATGATGATAAATATTATTGACTGGAATAGATATTAGCTCTAGAAGGTTAGCCACGTAGGGCTATTAATCAATGGAATGGTGAAGCTATGGTAAAGTTTGGGACCTTAAAGGTTATAATTTAAGTTTAGGGAGTGACTACGCACGGAAGTTTGAAGGAATGGATTAATTGCAAATTCAGTCTTTCTGGAATCCCACATTTGCTAAAATCTATCTATTGCAGTGGCCTATACTTAGCACTTTTTTTTTTGGATTTTTGGCTTTGTAACTATGCTGTAATTTTTTTCTTTATTTACAGAGCTTGCTCATGATATGTGATTGATGGGTTATATGCAGCTGTTGGCTGGATTTAATGGGCCCTTGAGCACAATCTTGGATACTTTTGTTCTTTATAAATTGTGTTGAGTTGGTTTTAAGATGTAGCTGTCATGAGTTTCTTTATTTTGTTGTGCCTATGACATTCACTACTTTTTATTCCTCCAGCATTATATTCAATTCCTGTTATTTTTTTCTTTTGACTTTTCCCAATCAGATGTGAAACTATTGACAACTTTGTGTGTACTCTTTATCCTAATTTTCGTGGAGTTAAGTTTTCTGAGCATGATGTGTAGCACTAATCAAGTTGTTTCTTCAAATTTAGCACTTCCAATTTTTTATTCTAAAACTTCCTGATGTTTTTCAACTTGCAGCGGGTGAAGGTGTACCGTCTGAATGATGATGGTAAATGGGATGACCAAGGGACTGGTCATGTTACAGTTGACTATGTGGAGGTTGCTTCTAATCATTGATTGAATTCTCTCTGTTCTTGGTGATGCAATACTTTTTGGGGTAATTTGTTCTTGTGAGTTATTCTAATAATTAGGTCTATTATGTTTTCAAATGCAAATTGTGTTGTACAGAAATCTGAAGAGCTGGGTTTATTTGTATTTGATGAGGAAGATAATGAGACGTTGCTTTTGCATCGTATTATGCCGGATGACATCTACAGAAAGCAAGAAGGTACTATAATATTTTTTTCTTCACATCCCAAGCTATCATTAGGCAGTATGTGTACGACACTTATGACTTAATGGTATTCTCCATATTTGTGAGATGAGTGCTTATGAATTGTTCCATTTCCATGTATAATTTGCTTCCTATTCTTAGATACAATTATCTCATGGAGGGATCCAGAATATTCGACTGAGTTAGCCCTAAGCTTTCAGGAGACCACAGGGTGCTCTTACATATGGTATGATCATTAGGTCTCTCATGAATTTTTGTTTTTACTTTGAGATGTAATGCTACTAAAATTTATTGTTTCCTTAGGGATCATATATGTAATGTGCAAAGGAACTTGCAGTTTGGTCCTATGAACAGTAAGTACTTCTGATATAAAGTTAAATAATTTCTTGTCATGCAATTTTTTTTGCTAAGCTATAAGTTTATTTCCTAATTGAAATTAAACTCTGACTAGACAGAGACTATTCTACCTAAACTACTAAATAAATTTAAGAAAAGAAGTCTAAATAGTTAGTGGGAATTGATCCGACCCATACTCTGTCCTACATCAAATTGTTTGTTACCAAGGGACACGGTTATATTCAACTTTAAAACAGTTCTGTTTTTTGTATGTATGTTTATCTGCTGTAGATTGTTTGAAAATTTCTTTGGTTAGTTGTGGCGATTATTGAACCTTTCTTTCTAAATTTTGCAGATGAGACATTTCACAGCATGAACAGTGAGTTGAGGGAACTACCTGCAGTAGAACTTTCCACACTCCCTTTGATATTGAAGGTCTTGATTGACAGTTTTAGTTTTTCTTTTTAATTTTATTGTTATTTCTTCTTTACTTTTCCTTTCCTTTGTTCCTGATGTGGATTTTGTGTGCATTCAGATGCGTTAACTGATAATTCAGTTACAGATTCTACCATTCCCTGTTTTTCCCCATCTCCTTCTCTTTTACCTGCAATGAGGATTTGGAACACTGAAACATGATTTTATTTTATTGCTTTGTGTTGTGGTACTTTAGTTCTTTTTTTCTTTGTGACCTAGGTGTTTTGTTGCCTGTACACTGGTATGCTGGATAGTAGGACAGGGACCTGTGTCTGGCCCATTGACTTTGGGCTGGACCGGAATTGCCAAACCTATTGGACAGATGTAGATTTTAGGTTGAAATTTAATTATTTGTGAAAAAATATTATGTTGGCCAAGGATCAGCTGCGTTTTTGGTTATTGCTTATTTGAAATTAAATGTCATGGTGAATTCCCTAAATTGTATTCCTGAATAATATATTCTATCAAACTATTTAATCAAAAAGAAAAGGCTCTATAGACAATTTCAAGTGGGGTTCCACTCGGCCAGAGTTAAAAATTCCCTTTTGCAAATCATTTTGCTGGAACAAAGGTTAAGTTATTCTTTGCTGCTGTTAATTCTAACGTTCAAGTTGATCACACGGGCGAAAGTGTTGAATTCAATCAGAATGCCTGTGTTGAATTCAATCAGAAGAGGCCAGATTTTAAAATGCAATAACCAAATTCATCTCTGTCGACTGTTTCTTGGAGTGGGGTATGGTTAAAAACTGTTTAACTTCTTTGTAAGTTTTAAGATGGACATTCTCACAGAGTCGTAGGTCTTTTGATGGGTGGTGCTATTTCCTTATGAGCCGAGGCCATTTGCAGTTGGTACTTATTTTCATTGTGCAGTCTTTCTTGCTGACTGATTGCATTTGCTAATCCACGCACTCATTCAATGGAATCATATGTCTTCTCTATTTCCTTCATGTTCGTGTGCCCTATAAATATTTGTCATTTCCCTTGTCATTTGTGACATGCTTTGATTTTTGAATGGTTATGTTGCAGACTGTATCTGAGAGTGGAATTGCAGATCAGATGAAGCTGACAGAACTTATATTGAATGATGTATGCTTTCTACACGTTAAATCTTGAAGTTTTTATTAGGTCTATGGTTCCTATTTAGGCTTAACTGACATTTAAACACAAGCATTACCTGCCTGTATAATTTTCTCCATATGTTCTATATTTTTTTAATTATATCATTCATATTTTGAAATTGTGATTGTTTAAATTGTGAAAGAATTATGATTGTAGATGCATATATATAACCATAAGATCTGGTTTTGTCTCCCCGCTCAAGTTACGTTTAAAGATAAATCCATTATATATCAAAAATCAAGCTTTTGAATTAATTTCCTGTTATTGGGATAAATTTTTCTGAAAAACTAGATGTTAATGAGAACTCATTGTTGTTTCTTAATCTTGATCTGTTAGATTGTTAAATTAAACTTGGGCAACATAAAGCAGGTCAGACGTGTCAAGGGTAGTTGCTTAGAAATCTATATCATAAGAAACTTTGTGCAGTTAGACCGTTCTAGCAGTTTCTGGATAGAGGTGGTGGATGCACTGTTTGTTCATATTTGGTTCTAGTACTTCTTTCCATTTGTCTTGTACACTTCGCACAATCTTGGCCTTTTTCAACTTGGTAGAGATCAAATGATCGATTTGAATTTTCCTGTTAAGTTTTTCTTCTGTTGTTGCAGCAAGATTTTTTCCAGAAGCTGATGGACCTGTTTAAGATTTGTGAAGACCTAGAAAACATCGATGGCCTACACATGATATTCAAAATTGTCAGGGGGATCAGTCAGTACTATATTCTGATCTATATACTTTTTTTTGGCATGTTGTTCACCATTTGTGATTGAATTGTTCTGTTTACTGCAGTTTTGCTCAACAGTCCTCAAATTTTTGAAAAAATATTTGGGGATGAACTTATAATGGATATTATCGGTGCACTTGAGTGTAAGTTATCATCTTGTTTCTGGTTGACTTTTAATAGAACAAAATTTCTTCCTCCATGTGTCTGTTTTACCTCACTCGACAAGTTAGGTGATTGCTCAGTGGTGTTATTGCATGATCCCATATATTTTATCTAAATCACTCTATTTTCATGTCAGATACCACTTCCCATTTGACATTCAAGTAATATAAAGCTCAACCATCAACATTTTTAAGTGGTTTAGATGTAGGTAGGAAACTCTGGTTCCTTGAATCTCATATCTATAAGACCCCGCAAAGAGATTTTTGAAATATGTTTAGTGTGCATAGCTCATGTGATCTAGTGCCTTTCTGCAAGTAATGAGGGAGTGGTGTTTTGTTGGTTGAAGCTTTACACTTTTATATGACAATTAATTTTGCAAAGTGGGTAAGCTGCTAGATCTGCTGGAATGGATCAGGAAGTGATCTAGTGTGTTTCATTATGTCTGCATGAGGTATATCTTAGTATCTTACCAGCTTGTGTCTAATTGATGTTGTTTACATCAGTGAAGGTGATTGCTGTTTCTCAGACATTTATGTTCATGATTATTGTTCAACATCCAACCATGCTAATCTGGACATTTAGGACATTGCCTATTGTATGCACTGCTATAGATACTAAGCTATATCACTACAGGTGCCCACAACAGGAAATATATGATTGCATTTGCACTTGGGTCTGATAATTGCTTCTTAACTGATTGACCGACACTAGATTCTGTATCATACTTTCAGATGATCCTGAGGTTCCTCATGTCCAGCATCATCGTAGTTTTCTAAAAGAGCATGTTGTTTTCAAGGAGGTAAACTGAACTTTGCAGTTCACTTTGGAGATGGCTACTCTTACAAGTCCTGAATCTATGTTATGAGAATCATCTCTTGTTACTGACATGATCTCGCTTTCTCTTGTTTGATGTCTTAAGGCCATACCAATCAAAGATCAGCTTGTCCTGTCAAAAATACACCAGACATATAGAGTCGGCTATATGAAGGTTGGATTCTGAATACTGGAAGTTCTAATGTTTTAATCTCTTTTTTAGTTACTTCTGTAATGTTTATGCTTTTAGGATTTTGTTTCACCGTCAATGGATTATATGCTTTCCCATGGATGTGCAAGTCCTCACCTCTTTCATCCCTTTCAGGATGTTGTTTTGGCTAGGGTATTGGATGAGGCCACAGTTGCAAACCTCAATTCCATTATTCATGCAAATAATGCCATTGTAAGGATTTAAATTAATCTGTTCTTTCAAAATTTTCCTGTTTTGCTTGAGGATTGCATTATTTTCACTTCTGTTATCTTTCATGTAGGTTGTTTCTCTGTTGAAGGATGACAGTACTTTCATTCAGGAATTATTTGCTAGGTTGAGATCACCTGCCACGTCGGCAGCATCAAAGAAAAATTTGGTAATCATTGCTTCCTCTTTTTTTTTTTTCAATCATTTGTCTCCCTGAACAATTGCTACTCTGGAGTTGGAGTCTTTGTGTACAAGTAATTGCAAACCATAAATCAGTACTCTTAGTCATTCGGCTGACTAGTTAGCTAAAGTTGTGGATATACATTCTGTTTAAACATTTTTCACAGTTTTCGAATTCCCATCCATGTTTATAGTCATTCTTTCAATGAATTGAAGATGTGATCTAATTTTCTAATTAAAGCTTAGCATTCATATTTAGTAGAGCATGTCATACTGACTAAGCGGGAAATAAATCTAGTTGTCCATATATTGCTGAAAAATAAACATGAAAGTAGATAGGAAACATAATGCCTAACTAAATAAGACTCATGGACTGGATGCTCCGGAATCAACTTGTCTACTTTTTCTGTTTGTTTTTTTGTTCAATGCTTCTGATGAATTAGTTTCGGATTACCATAGCTTTTGATTACTTAATAGCTGGGGCTTCCCTAATTACTTGTTGAACTTCTGCGATAATTTTACCGTTTTATCTCTCAGTGATTACTTGAGAAGGGAGGGTGGGGGTGGCAAAAAATTTAATTGACTTCCCAGAGTTATCAGATCTAAAGTTCACTTATATCTTTGATGTTTACGCACTTGTTCATATTTGCAAGATGAGAAGCTTGAGCTCCATTGTACTGCGGAAAGTATTAGATAGATTAACAGATTGAACTAAAACTGTCATATCCTGGCATGATATTTTTATAGAGCAATGGTGCATTGTGTTAAATTTCACAGTGCATCTAGAGCTTTTTCTTTTTTCTTTCCCTTGATATTGCATTTACTAGTATGTATAGTCATTGTTTTTCTAGCCAACTTTCGTCTTGCTGTGGTTGACTTTGTTTATGATCCAGGTATACTTTTTGCTTGAGTTTTGTAGCCTAAGCAAGAGCTTGCAGATGGTTCAGCAGCTCCGGTTGTACAGGCAAGTAACAACAGAAATTGCTTATTCAAGGAGTAAATTGGGAACTTCTTTTCTGATATCCATTTATGAAATTTTAAGAGCTGAAAGCTCCTCTCATCTTGTAGGGATCTTATGAATGAAGGTATCTTTGACATTATTGGTGAAGCTTTGCAGAATGAAGACAAAAAACTTGTTTTGACTGGGTAATGATGGCTTCCTGTGCGAATTGACTTTTAGTGACCATCATTCTGTTCTTATCTTTCCCACTGGTTGCTTAGGCTAACAGGATTTTATTCTAATGGATGCAGGACAGATATCCTTATTCATTTCATGAACCAGGACGCAAACCTTCTGCGTTCTTACGTTGTTCGACAGGAAGGGATCCCACTTCTAGGACTGTTGGTATGTGCTCAGTGATTTTTGGTTACCGTATGCACTTTGTGGAGATTCCTTGTATCACTTGCGGTTGTAATTCCATGAAAACCTAATTGCACCAAAACCGGTTTCATTTGTGTTCTCTGACAACACTCTTTTTGTTGTGTTATGTCTGCAAAGTTGATGTGAAGTAGCTTAAACATGATCATGGAATAATGGTGGTTTTCTTGAAGTAAATTAGTTATAACCTATTTTATCATAAACTTTAAATAAAGCTGTTGCCTTGTGGCTATAATTTATTTAGGTGTTGAGTGGAGTGCATCCTTGTCTTAATTGCATCTTTGATTCATTATTGGTTGTCTCATTTTATTCTCAGCTAGGTAATCCCATTGAATTGTCACTGCAGGTGGCAAGGCCGTAAAAATTTTTTTGCTAATATTCCCAGGGAATATACTACTAGGTTATCTTGGATCAAATGCTATTGTTTTCGTGACATTATTCTGTTAGATCGTTACTTTTGTATTGGTAACGATTGCCACTTTTTCTTTTCTGAGAATTAAGTGTTACCTCGCTTTGCAGGTTAAAGGAATGCTAACAGACTTTGGAGACGACATGCATTGCCAATTTCTTGAAATTCTACGTAGTTTACTGGATTCTTATACTTTGTCAGGGGCACAGGTGCCTGCCTTTATATTCATTCCATTATGCTTCCATTATAACTTGCCCATTAAGTTTGATTATTGGAATTCCAATATGTAAATACTGTGTTGGTCTTTGACTTGCTTTTGATTTTCTTTTTTTTTGTAAAATGAATAAATTGTATTAACTCTAGCAAAAGCTAGTTCAACATTACAACTTGCTTTTGATTGTTGCTTCAATGTCTGTACTAGGGCCATCCCATTTTTTGGCTGATTGGGCATTGATGTTTACTACTCTTTCCATGTTAATGTCCTTACTGAATGAGCTCTTTTTAACCTTCAAATAAAAGGCTAGTAAATCTCAACCTGGTCTATAGCTGTAGAGTGTGTAGGGTTAACCAATATCATGGGAAGGGTAGGTCTTCACAACTTAGCTCATTTGTAGGCTTTACTCCTGGCAAAAACTAAATGCAACAGATGAGAGTTTCTACATTGCAGTAGCCTTGCCAGGTAGCTCTTCAATAAATTATCTTGAGTCCCACTCATGGAAAGGGAATTTGCTGAATGTACGCCTTCGGCATGTTAATTCATATTATTGCTAAAGCTGCCTGTTGGAATTTTTATTGGGAATGTATTTCATTTTATATTTTCAATTTGTCAGCTGTTCATTGAAGTTCACACCTTTTATGCAGAGAGACAATATAATAGAGATTTTTTATGAGAGGCACTTGGGCCAATTGATTGATATGATAACAGCCTCGTGTCCTACCGAAGGTGTGGCTGAATCAAGTGGTAGATCTTCAGAGTTCACTGAAAATCAGAATTGTGTCAAGCCAGAAATACTCTCAAACATATGTGAATTGCTATGTTTCTGTGTTCTGCACCATCCTTACAGAATAAAGTAAGTTTCTAGCATTTTCTTTCCCAGTGCACACGCTTGATTGATTCATGAGAAGGTGCACAATATGAATGTCTTTTTATCTCCTTCATTTACAGGGGTAATTTTCTCCTCAATAATGTTATAGACAAAGTTTTGCTACTCACACGAAGAAGGGAAAAGTACCTTGTAGTTGCTGCAGTCCGATTTGTTCGCACTATTCTGTCCCGACCTGTAGGCTACTTCTCAACTATCATCACCTTTTCATTTGGGAAAATATTTGTTCCGTTACTTACTTTTGGCATTTGCTTCATGTATTTTTAAGTTGGTTAATAATTGCGGTCTCACACAACTGCAGCATCTCATATTTGAAAGTTGGTCTAACGGAAATGGAATTTTCTGTGAGGGCATTTCTTGTCCAGTAAGGATATTCTACAAGAACCACCTATATAAATTTGGGAATAGTTCATTCAGTGTACTTAATATTAATTGTTGGCAATATTGATTTTGGTGTTAAATTTCTTGAGCTGTAAATCATCCATTTACAGTTTTGAGATTTAAGTTACTCTTGTGCAACGAGATTCTGGGAGTCGTAAGTGCATGCAGGATTGGTCAAACCTCTCTTTTGTAGGTTTGCTATGTTCTTATAGTTGTTTTTGGATTGTAAAGTCGTTTTCTTGTGTCCAACCTTTTTTCATAGAGAACACCTTTAATTTTACTTTTTCATGCTCCCTGGCTTGTTATTTCTTTACTTGAGTGGTTATTCTCCAAAAATTCTAGGAAGGCATTATCATCATCTATTGCACTTTGCATCGTTGTTTCACTTATGATTAGCTGAAATTAGCTTTTCATTGAGCTATTTGGTTCTGAAGTGTCAGGATGAGCATTTGATAAATCATTTTGTGAAGAACAATCTCCTCAAACCAATTATTGATGCTTTTATTAGCAATGGCAACCGTTATAACCTACTGAACTCTGCAGTATTGGAGCTTTTCGAATATATCCTCAAGGTTTGAATCTTAGTAAAATGCCTCCTGTTTGCACCAATGAAGCATACACAAGTTTCTGACATCTTGTTTACATGTAGGAAAATCTGAAATTACTGCTCAAGTACATAGTTGATACTTTCTGGAATGAATTGGTCAAATTCGAGCATTTGACTTCGATAAAAGCTTTGAAAATCAAATATGAGCAGGTACTTTCCATTTGACTGTCTTCCTGATTTTCAAGTGAGATTGTGGTTTGCCAGTGCTAAGTAGTGCAGTAATTCCAGTGCATGGATAATTCTGGATCAAAGAACAATGTAACAACATCAGACCCAAGAAGAAGAATTGATGAGCGTGCACTGGAAAAAGAAGAGGAAGAGTATTTCAACGAGGACAGGTATGTTGTTGCAAATACTTACAGTTGTTGATGCATTGTCCGTCCAAGTTCTGAGTTTGAACACATAAGCAGTGATGAAGAGGACACAGCATCTGCAGCACATTCTCAAAAAATACAAGTTCAACCTGTTTTATCCAATGGAGTCGCTACAAGGTACGACATTTTTTGCCCACATGTGAGACCTTACGATTTTAAAAATTTTGGGTACAAGCTTTTCATCTTCCCCATTGCTTTGTATTCCTAGATCTGGTGGACTGGTTGATTATGATGATGATGAGGACGACGAAGACTATAGACCGCCACCGAAAAAACAGCAAGAAACTTCAGAAGAAGATGAGGGAGTTATGGAGTCGCTTCGATTGAAGCGCAACTTGCCTATGAAAGATAAGGAGTCCGAGTTAGTAAAAAAGCAGCGACTGGTGAAGAACTCTAAGCCGAGGGAGAGTGTTTTTGCGGCTCTGTGTTCAACACTGAGCGTATTACCTATTAAGAAAAATGCGAATACCACACAAATAGCTCCACGCGTATCAGAGACAAACAAAGACTCGGATGAACAAAATTATCAAGAGAAGGAACATGCCAACTCTATTGATAACAGCAGTAGTTCAGGTGAGGAAAATTGTGGGGAGAAGGAACCTTCCACATCTAGAAGTTGCTCCGATAGTGTGCACAACACCTCGGAAAGCGGAGAGGATGGTTCTTTAATACCACCAAAATCCTCACCGGAAATGACTGTAAGTGGATCATAAGCCATCTGATAGATTAATGTTCGGAAAGGTGGCTTTTTTGTTTGACTTGAACAAATGTGACAATTCAGTGCCTTAGACCACTGGAAGAATGGCAAGAAAAAGGACCGGAGGGTGGTGGTGAGTGAGCGGTCTATGACCTTCCTGTTGTACTACTGTATAGCGCTGACTCCTTGATCAAGAGGAAACACTCAGTGAGGTGGGCCAGTCTGTGTACGGCTTTGGGCATTTTGACTTTGTACACCGTTCCTCAGCATTAAAATTTTCTTTTCAATGTCGTTTTGTTTCATTTTTTCTTCCTATTTTGTCAATTGTAAGCTTCAGTGGACAGATTGGTAGACAAAAGGGCATGAATACTATGTGCTCCTTATAGGTTGCTTTGTTTTTCTTTGATTACCAGTGGGTTGTAATGTAACAGATGAAGGTTTTTGACGATGTGGGTCAGAGACCAAATTTTCTCAACTGTACTAGCGAGATCTCATTCATAGAACATTGTAAATTACAGCTTGTACTTATTATGTTCCATGGACAGGCATTTCAATTAAATCTTTTGGTCTCGTCACATGCTGTCTCCAAGTTGCCTTACTTTGAATGCGTATGCTGCATTTGTCTGAAATTCATGCATACTTTGCTCTTGATGTTCTTTACAGATTATATGATTTTGGAAAACTTCTGTTTACGTATAAATGTATTGACATGTTATTAGTATTTTGATTTTTAAGTCATTTTCCTTTTGAAAGGAGTCATTATGTTTCTTTTTTAACAGAGGAAGGTCTCGTGTGGCAGACCATTTTGTACTAGTTTTTCTTTACCGCTCACTAAAATATGAGTCGGGATTTTCCGTTTATTTTATCCTGTCCTTATCTTATTTCATGAATCTTAGTCATATTTTGCGTGGATCTTGCATAAATGAATGACTGAAATTTATGGGATAAAGTTAGGACAAGATAAAATAGACAGAAGTTCCCGAACCTTAAAATATACCTTGGCTTGTCATCTAAATTGGTAGTCTTTTGAAACACTTTTTTTTTTTTTTACTCATTTACATATAACAACGATGACAACATTTAGCGACGCAACTTCACTTTCTATCTTGGTAATTAATCTATGATGTTAATGACATTGAACACTTTCTTACAGCAATAATACACAAAATGTTGAATATCAAAATCATAATTTGTTTGTTTTAAAAATATTATGATTTGATTATGTCTTTGTCTGGTAATTTTTTTTTTTCATTTATAGTTCCGTATTTTAGTGTGAAAGAATCACACCAATTCATCCCAAATTTCTAATTTGTACTGCTGTGAACAAATGTTTATATTATTTGTACGTTATTAATATTCATTATTCTCGTACACTTTACACTTAAAAATATTAATTGAATTTTAGATGAAAATTTGTTTAAAAAAGGAGAAGAAATAAAGAAATATATATATATATATATATGAAAGCATAATGTTGAAATTTTTTTCTACTTTTTTTTCAAAGCGAATGCATTTTTTTGTTTTAGACACTTTTTGAAAATATAAAAAATTAAATGGATGGATATTTTTCATGTATTAGTTTTAAATTGCCTTCTAGTAATTAATAAAATCATGTGTCGTGTATGAACTTGTACAATATAAATATATAAACTACTTTCTTAAATATATCTATTTTAAGAAATTAAAGATGTCGATTCTTTACTCATGGGCTCTACTAAGCCCAAACATGGATCTTGTAACTTGGGCCTAGAACCATTGCGATCCATTAAATTTATATAAATAAAAATCTTCAAACTCTCCTTTCCTCTCTCCAAGCAAGACGCGATCTTGAGGTATGAACTTGTTTGCCCTAATATATTTCGTTTCCAACCTTTACTTCAGATATTAGCTATTTGATGTCTATGATTTCCTATTTCTTATCATTCGTTGTTAGGAGTTTTTTAGTTTTTTGTTTAAATCTGTGCGATAATTGGAATTTGGGGGTAGAAAGCGCAACGAAAGTAGAATTTTTTTCATTTTTTACGTAATTGGAGATCTAGGGTTTGAGAGTGAATTTTTAAGGGGCCGATGTTTCTGAATTAAGGGTAATTAACGGTTGGAGTTGACTTTGTTTGAATAAGGTTTTGGCATCATGATCTGGGGTTTTGACTATTGTGCTGCCTAGGGTTTATAGTTTGGCTTGGATTTTGAAAATTGTTTGAATTAGGGTTTGTAACTTGTGTGGGAATTTTGAAGATTGTGTCGATTTGGGGTTTTGTATTTGTTCTGGGGTTTTTTGAAGATTTTGTTGAAAAACCCTTTTGTGGTGTAGGGTTTGTAATTTTTCTGGGGTTCTTGAAGATATTCTGGATTTGGGTTTCACAGGTGATGTCAAAGAAAGAAGAAAAAGGTCAGGCTGCAGCTGACAGGATCAAAGCTGCAGCCTTGAGTGCTGCGAAAGGTCTCAGTCGTGCTCAGGCTGAAAGGGCAGCTGCTGCAGCTGCTCGTAATGTCAATGCTTATGGGCAGAAAGAGGAAGGGCCTAGCAGATGGCAAGAGAAAAGGGAAGCAAAACGGCAAATGTATTTGATGAGTACTGAAAAGCAAGTGAGATTGGGCGAAAGGAAAGACCTTAAAACAAGTATATCTGCAGTTGGTGGCACTGCCCAATGCCAGAAATGCTTCCAAACTGGTCACTGGACGTATGAGTGCAAGAATGAGAGAGTTTATATGGCACGACCTTCACGAACCCAGCAGCTCAAGAACCCTAAATTGAGGATGAGGCTTTCTATTTCTTATGATTTGGATAATCCGGAGGCTGATAAAGAAGAGAAGAACAAGGAGTCTAAGAAAAGCAAGAGGAAGCATAGATCAAACTCTGACTCTGGTAGTGATAGTGAGGCTTCAGTTTTTGAGACTGATAGTGGGTCATCATCTGTGACGGGGTCAGAATCTTCTTCTGGTGAGAGTAGCTCAGATTACAGTTCATCCACTGATTCTGAGGAAGAAAGAAGGAGACGAAGGAGAAAAAAGCAAAAGAAGAAGGAGAGGCAAAGGAGGAGCAGTTCATCTTCTGAGTCTTCTGATTCGGACACTGGTTCAGATTCTGATTCTGATGATAGGAAGAGCCGAAGAAAAAAAAGAAATGGCAGAAGGCGTTGATAAATGCACTTGACAGAGAGGAGCAGCCTACTGTGTCTTGGTTTTTTTGAATTTGGAATCCAACTCTGGGTTTATCAGGTGAAAGGCTTGGGCGCATAACCGATTAAGCAAAAAATAAGGTTGCAATTGTGTGTTTTCCTTTTCTAGCTTAACTTTTGTTGTTGCATTTTGATGCAGTAATCTGTAGTATTTACTAGAATGCTAAATTTGGTGCATGTAGACATGATCTTGAATTTACTTTACGTGGGTAGGATTTGATTGGTGATGCAGATCCATCATTTATTGTTGTACTCTTATCCTATACAATACATGCTCTGGTTCTCTTAACCACTGCTACTATGATTGTTGATATCTATCAACCTGGACAAAGCTTCTACCGGCAAGGGAATCATCACTTTGTATGCGAACTCTTTAGCTAACCTTATATTTAGAGAATACTCGCACGTTAAACTTATCTTCCTGTCCTTAAGTATGAATAAGATATTACAAAACACTAGCTCCTTATGGCACCTCTCCTCCCTTTTTGGCCCTCTAATCAAGTATTTTTTTCCCTGCTTAAAAAGACTATGAATGACCATTGACCACTTGGGTTCCAATTCATCCCCTCGAGGCAGGTTTTAATGGAGGAACTATCACATTTTGTGAAAAAGAGTATTCTCTAATAAACTTGGACAATCTAAAACCTCTAGCAAAGAGTAACCTCTTTATCCAGATATTGCAATGCTCCAAAATTCCAAATACACAATATGTTGAAGTTCGTTAGTGGTTGGCTTGAAAAATAGGGAAATGGGAGCTCCGAATGCAAATTGTTGGAATGTAAATGAACTTGGAAAATGGCTTTTGCCTTCATAACTCTGTAATCAACTCATATGTTCTCATTGTTATGGTCCTTACACTTGCAAAACTAAAAACTTTGTAATTAAAACATATGATAGTCCTTAAATTTTTCATAGAAGTTCACCAAATGTAACGATTCATAAATTAACTCTTACAGTTGACACCTATAACTTAATAATGGGCACCTTAAACTTTCGTGAAAACCAAACTTTGAACAAACCAGTAGTTCTGGTTTCAGAACTACTAAGCCAACATAGTGTAATTACACGAACCGTTGCACATAGGAAATCACCTTATGGAGCATAATTATTAGAATATGGAGGGTGCTTATCTGAATATTAAAAGCCAGACACACACACAGAAAATGAATTGCATATACAAACATCAAAACCTTCGATTCAATCAACCACAACCAAATTGGATTATAAGATCCAAGAAGCTGGCCATCCAATAATAAGGGTCTCAAACAGAGATAACTGATAAAGGGAAATCGAGATAATAATAAAATGATTCATTTCATGATCTAAAGTTCAGAACTTGCTCCTAAGCAAGTGGATAAAGACGAAAATCAAACATTACACTATACTTCTGATAAAGATTACGTCACATAAACTCTTAAGTTCTCAGAAACCCATATCAAGCAGGAAATACAGGTAGTTGTGTTTACTCTTCCTCCGTAGCTGCTTCACCGCTCTTCTTGTTGTGCTTCCTAGCATACCTCTGGTTCCTCAAGAACTTGGGGTCCATCTAACAACACCAAAGAAAAGAAGAAACAAATCAAGATCCAAAACGGAAAGATGAAATATAGACCTTAAGATAAGCAACACAATATCAGCCAAACTTCTAAACTATACCCCTTTGGTGGAGGTGTGGCGTTGCTTCTTAGGCTTCTTGATTCCATTCTTGTGGGCCTTGTATGACTGGTTGTGAGCTGTATGATTCTTAGACTTCGCCATTTCTGCCAAAAGAAGAGTACAGTTTAAACGAAATCTCAGCCACCAAAACAGAGAAAAGGGCCTTTGACCTATATAACGGCAGATCTTGCGTAATGGGTTAAGGAAAAAAAGTTGTCTTTGTGAAGACACATACCTTGAAGCTAAGCTTTAGAGAAGATGAAGAAGGCGTCGTCTGAAACCCTAATTTTGTGGTTTTTTGTTATTTATACAATACAATAGAATGTCACAATCACATTTGGGGCTTGGGCTAAATATGAGCTTTGATTGATATATTATTTTTTGGGCCTATTTTACATTTATCATTTTATTACTTAATAAATTCTTATAAAAACATTTATTACATTCTATTTAATTACATTTATATTTTTTAACGCACTATTTTTTTAAAATTATACTTTTTGAGTGTAAATTATTATTTTTTAAATACATATAAATCGTTAATTTTTTAGCATATTTATTATGTTTCAAGTATAAATTGCTACATGTATACCCAACAGTCTCAATATTTGATATGAAAATCAAGTTGAGTATTAGGAATCAATCCTGTTGATGTTGTATTAAAAATCAATACTTAACTAAGAGGAAATTGGTATGATTGAATAATATTAGAAAAAAGTCCAAAATTCTACTATTTTCAACATACTTTGTGGATTAAACTAACTCTCAACCCTATGTCTAGGTCTATAATTTTGCAAAAAAGTAAATATATCTGGAAGTTTTTTTAAATTTAATACAAGTTTTAAATTATAATGTTTATATGACAATTGTAATAAAACAATTCTTTTTTGTTTTGAATTCTTTAAAATTTTAGTATACCATAAAGAAATAAATTGGCACTCAATTTTGTTTAAATAGTGTTTTTTATAAATTAAAAAAGTTAACCTATAAATATAACAAAAATAATTTTCCGTAAAATATCTGAAAAGCTCTAATAGTAGGTGAATTTAGCCCTAAATATAACATATTATAAATTTATTTAAATTTTTGGTTAAAGTGGACATGTAATGTAAGTTCAATCTTACACCGAAAATTGTCATCTTTTATATTAAACCTCTCAGTTTCTCTTCTCTGCTTTGTCTTATTTACATATATATTTATATTACACTTCCCAACCCCACCATTTCAATTCTGGATCCATTTGTTGTCTCCAGTTTTCTTGAGATTTAGGATTCCGATCCTTAAACAACGTCATGTTTCTCTTTGATTGGTTCTATGGAATTCTCGCTTCCCTCGGTCTATGGCAGAAAGAGGCTAAGATTTTGTTTCTGGGTCTCGATAATGCCGGCAAAACAACCCTTCTTCACATGTTGAAAGACGAGGTCTTTATAAAGGGTTCCTCGTTGTCTTTGTGTTTCAGATGTGGGTTTTTGTTTTTTTCATGAGATCTGTTTGTTTGCAGAGACTAGTACAACACCAGCCGACACAACACCCTACATCTGAGGAGTTGAGCATAGGAAAAATCAAGTTCAAGGCTTTTGATTTGGGTGGTCATCAAATCGCTCGCAGGGTTTGGAAAGATTACTATGCTAAGGTAATCGTTCCTTCATTTCCTATTGCTTGTTGTGTGTTTTGATGTTGGAAATTACGTTTTATAGGAAAACTGGAGATTCTAAATCGATCGGAGTACAAGAAATTATTGCTTGTTTTAAATGTTCATTTCCGAATCAGTTCATGGGTACTTAGGTTCTCGAAGTGATTTATCTTTGTTGTCTGTGATGGTTAGACTCCTTTGCTTTCTGCACATTCGCCTCATTGATGTCTGATAGATTTCATTCCTGGCTAAATTGTCACAAGTTTCATATCTTTATTTCCCTTGCAAGTCTTCGGTACAATAAAGATGAGGAAGGTCCTCCCTCTATTCTGCAAGATTGTTTCTGCTTTTGTTCGTTTCCATGGACATAGCTTAATTCAAGTTGTTGTGTGGAATGAAGGATTAAGGCATGCTGATTTTCTTTTTTCATATTACAATGTGCCTTCATAATCCCAGATAAGCTTCTCTTGTGTTTATCTGATTCATGGGAGGCCAATATTGATGATGGAAGTTTCGCTGATATTGCCTTATAAATTTCCGTTGAGGTATATTGTAGTATCATTCCATACATTCACAGTTATGCAACCATTTGCACCCTTTCATAGAATGATTTTGGATAGTGTTAGTGCATCATTCCATACATTCACAATTTATGCAACCATTTGCAGCCTTTCATAGAATGATTTTGGATAGTGTTAGTGCTTGTGAGATCACATATACTGGAAGGATTCTTTGTGTTCCAGCTGAAGTGTTCAAAATCAGATTGATTTGGTCATCGAGCTTCTCATATTTAGTCTGGTACTGGCATCATCTTTGATGTGTCTGTATTGTAGTTTGTTGGTTGTCCAACTTACCTGCTGACAATCTAAGTTTTATAAACACATCCTTGGTGTGTTTGTATGATCTAGAAAGAGTATGATACAGATAATTTATATCTCTATGATCAGGTGGATGCAGTGGTTTACCTGGTGGATGCCTATGACAAGGAGAGGTTCGCAGAATCAAAGAAGGAGCTAGATGCCCTCCTATCTGATGAAGCCTTAGCTAATGTTCCTTTTCTCATTCTTGGTAACAAAATTGACATTCCCTATGCAGTTTCTGAGGATGAGCTTCGTTATCATCTTGGGCTCGCCAATTTCACTACTGGTAAGGGCAAGGTGAATCTTACAGACTCAAATGTTAGGCCTCTCGAGGTTTTCATGTGCAGTATCGTCCGCAAGATGGGATATGGTGATGGCTTCAAGTGGCTCTCCCAATACATCAAGTAGAGTTTTGAATTGCTATCTGGCGCTGTATTCTTTTTGAGTTGTTGGGTTAGTTTGCAGTCTCTCGCGATAATTAGTTGAAAAAATGGAATTCTTTGTTTGCCTTTCCCAATTCTATCGGCTTAGCATTAACATTTGATTCATAACCTGGCCCTTGTGAAACTGGCGTTATTGAAGGAACTTGTGTGCATCATCCCAATAGATCAACACATTTTCTGGAACGAGGAGGTGTGTTAAATTTAGTTTTGTTGCTATGTTATGAGGCCTTCTTTTCCATTTATCCATCTTTCCTTTTCTTCTATATAAGATTGAATTTGGCGTATCAAAGAACTCAGCCCAATTATCTTCTCGTTCAATAGTCCTCTTTTTCGCTCACAAAAACCCCCCATTTCAAAGGTCGTCTTCTATGGATAGTTTAGGAGATTCTTTAACTAGTCAGATTAAAAGTCCGGCATCTTAGTGGGGGTACAAATTTTAATCTTATATAGTTTAGTTGTGGAAGAGAGTCGAAACCTATAAAATGTTTTGAGAACTAAGATTAATCATCCGTTAAAATGTCTAGTTTCATTTCATAGTCATCCAGGTTACAGCAAGACCCCCTCTCAAAATCTTAAAACAGATTGGAAGGGTATCAGATATACACTCAGACTAAGCTACAAATTTATCAAATATGTACCATAGGGCAAATCCCTGCGTAAAACAACTATGTATGTGAACTGCATCAACAAGGGTCCGATCACTAGCCAAGAGATTATCCTTATCTGTCCATGTATGTATCAGGTTCAATAAGTTCTTGGTATTGCAGCTGCAGAAAGAATAAAGTATATAAATATTCTGCAAGATCAAATTGAAAGACCATCATTTTGTAGGTAAATCACGTACCTTTGCTTCATTATGAGCCAATTTCATTCTCCGGTATTCCTCTTGTGCTTTCTTTGAACGAAACATGGCTTGAACCTGTACAACAGATCTCTCGATGCGCTCTTCCGCTTGATGTTGGCTGGCTTTATAGAAGTCCTCTTCTGTATCACTTTCTTGCTTTTGATCTGAAACTACCTCAACAGAATCAACACGAAGGCCACGAAAACCTCTTCTCTTTAAGCGCCATCGGAGAATTGCTTTCTCAACTATTCCAACTGACCAGATAATCTTGCGGTAGTGCCTCCTCACTTGGAGGCCTCTGAATGCAGCCTGCATTGGATTGATTTATCAATGTGACTAATTTTAACTGGACAATGTCAAAAGAACATTTGTCCACAAAATACACTTTTAAAGCATGACACAATCAGAGCAGATTAGGACCGAAGTTAGTCAATTTCATGCTTCTGTGACTTGTAATGTAGACATGGTCTTATAATTGTTCTTGTCCAACGGCACACACATAGATGAGAAGTAATTCTGCCTCATTATTATTTCAGAAATTCATGCAGCACGGGAACAACCATACTCAGTTTTGGTTTGCTTGTAATTTGTGTCCATTTTAATACATCGTATTGACTGACAGCAGAACAAATTTCAACTACTGATTCAAATTTGCAGCTACTTGTGCACAGTTAGGACAGCTAAACAACATGAAAGAACACTTACTTGAATTTTGATAGCATGACGACGGATATTAAGGAACTCCTTTCGGATTTTCCATGTCCGGAACCTATGCTGAATGCGGGCTGCAGCAGCCATCTTTTTATGTGTCTCATAATTACGAAAGGCATGTTGTATTTTCATTGCTGCAATTATGACCCGGGCCTCCGCCTCTGGACTGGCAGCCTCCACTGCTGTAGTTCTTACTTTCAAGGAGTGCTCTCTGAATGCAGCTTGTATCCGAGCTGCTGCATCAGCAGCTATTCGGTAAGCTGCCAAAGTGTCCTTCAGACAGAGCTCTTCCTCACTTAGATTCACAGCATTAGCTGTTTCAGATGCAACAGTTTGCAGAGTGCCAGTAGCATTCCCTGCTACAGACATATCTTCAAAATGTGCTATTAAAGCCCTTTCTGACAAATAACCTGCCAAGCCATCATAACCCTTTGCAGATGCAAGATCAGCAGCAGTGCATCCACCAGGTTTTTGTGAAGTAGGATCAGTAACCAAGTTTGGCTTTGCCCCAGCAGATAAGAGAACGGCAACCATTTTTTCCCTGAAAATGGATATTTTCAGAGTTCAAGAATACTGAAAAGTTTTTCCAATCTTGGCAATGATTTCCAAAGCAAGAAATGGAGAGAGATATAAGCTTCCAATCTTAACAAGAAACCAAAATTTCCAGAAAAACTATTTGATTTTTGATTGGTGAGATCCAGAGACATTTGTTTCAACAGTCTCACGATATAAGTGGACAAGGAAATTACAGGACAATTGAAAACATCAATAGGATCCTACATAATTAATTTTAAGAGCACTGAAAAGAATGAGCATACTCAACAGCCATGCAAAGGATATTCTAATTAAGAAAATTGAAAATACCTTCCACAATATGCTGCCCAATGAAGAGCAGTCCATCCACGTTTATCACGAAAGTCCAAAGACAATCCTGACCACGAAAATAAATAGACCGCCCAAGTATACCCAAGAATAGCACATAAATGGATAACTCCTTGGCCATATTCATCATGTTCAGTGGCTTTGCAACCTTCAGCCACTCTTTCCAGAAGCCATTCCCGCAAAATGTTCTTCAAAGCAATTTCAAATAGGCCATCCTTTGCTTGAGCAAATGAAACCCTGTTCTCCTCAATTGACTTAATCAAATATTCCCAACTTCCAGAAATGTGAGAAGTTTTATGGGCAAACTTCTTAGCCTCCTTCAAGTTAACTGGAGACACCTTACCGGATAGGATGTTAAGGTTCTTGGATGTGGAGAAGAGTAAATGGACAAGTCTCATCTGGAGATGAAATTCTTCCCACTTGGACATGCTTTCTGAAGATATAGTGGGATCTTGGACTGAACAACTACGGTACTCAAAATTTAGGACCTGGCTGATAGGTTTACAACCATCCAAACTAAGACAAATACTTACTAACCCAGGGGAATGCGGTGAAACAAAACAGCGATATACTCCAGTTTGAACAGTTTCTAGAGGAAGACTTTCATCACCACATATACAATGTAGATCACTCTTTGCAAGATCATGGTATTGTTCGGGAAAATATCCAGTAATTAGAATCTGCAATTATAACTGAAGGTTAAGATCTTTCTATTGTGAAACTGAGAGTAATGCTTTCACTTGTAGAATGCTCTGTAGAGCGGTTCTATGAGTCTCACCTCCTCACAATTACTCTATACTCATAAGCATTACACGTTATGTCCAAAAATGCAAATAATGTTCATGTTAATACAGAAATCCAGCTTTCATTCAAGCTCAAAACAATACTTCTTTTCTCAAGGATGTTCATACAGTCCTCACCCCAATCATCACAACTTGACAAATGAGACAAAAATGATAGTGATTAATGATTGAAGCAATCTTAAAAAAATATCAAAATATAACTAATACCAATAGCAACAGGTCCAAGGAGACAACTATACATGAGTTCACATAACTGTTTTAGCCAAGTAATCAATCAAATATCAACAGGCCCAAGGAGATATGAAACTTGTGGCAGATTCCTCGCTTAGGAAGGAGCAAAATGTAAACTCTGGATTCAAGACAGCTACTGAAAATCTTTGGTTTCAGACAACACTTGCTTTTCAGAAACTTCAAAGATGCCTATAATCTACAAGTAGACAAGGTCATTGGGAACTTTGTCTTTGGCTTAGCTAAGCATCTATTATCTATCTTTAAACAACACGTCAAGGTCCCATTGACTTCTTCAACCAACAACTCAAAGTCGACATCTCTTTAATGTCAAGCCAACCATCAAACAATAAAAAGTCTAATAAATGCCAGAACATCATGATAAGCAGTTTTAGGAAAAGGACAAACCTTTGTTGTTTCACCCGAAAAAGCCCATGCAGGTGAGACATCAGTTATGAAGAATGTTTGTTCTGGAATGGAACTCTGATATTGATCAACGGGAGTTGAAGCAAATGAATGACGACTTGATGAAATTGAAGCATCTTGCACAGGATCATCAACTGAACCAGGAGAGTCCACTGTAAAAGAGTTCATCCACCTTCCAAAGCTATCCTGACTTAGCAAACCATCATTAACAAAAATGTCTGAAGCATCACCCTTTCTTAGGACATCAATATCCTTATTCTGCATATTTGAATTTACTTGGATCCCAGTTGTCTGAACATAAGCACCATCTGCTATATTGAAATGAGTGATATCACTCTTATCAATTGACTCGGGTAAGTTAACCAAAGGAGAAAGTTCTGTAGATATATTATAAGATGGAAAAGAACCACCCTGCAAAGGTGAACAATAATTAGTAATATCATATGCTAGTATCAGGAAAGTTACAAGAGAAAAAGTGTACTTTAATGTCTATTTTATAAGGGTTGAAATATACAAACAAAAGAAGTCAACAGAACAGTCATCATAATTTTAAGGGAGACGTGCAAATTAGTAACTATAAAGTTCTTGTACAAATATCACATCTGTGATGACCAAAATTCATATTCAGATGGAAGTTTGAAGCACAGAATTTTCTTTTTTACTATACAAGACAAACATTATGCAGCTTGAGTAAGAAACATTTAGGAATACAATGAACTGAAAAACAGAAATTTCAAAGTGTGGACAGATGGTCCCACTTACATCATTTGGGGACCCCTTCAGTGCAACTTGATTTGATTGGTTAAAGTATGATATCTTACCTGTCAAATTTAAAACAAACCATAATAAATCACACTAGAAAATAACCTCTAACACACTGCCTTGCCAAGAGTAACTGCTGGCCTATTACCTCCCTTAGAAACAGCTACATTTTTGGCATCAGTTGCCACCAGCTGATCCCAATCAAGTGTATTAATCTCATGAAGCCTCATTTCGTGATTTCTGACGGTTAAATTGTCACCAGCCTCTGTTGACTTGCCAAAAGAGTGATGACTCAGAACAAATTCCAACAATACAATTGTCCAAAAATTGACAAACTTTCATTGGTCATTTAGCATATGTATCAGTGGTTTAACAGAATAAAGAATAACATCAAAACATTTTCCTAAACCTTGCCCCCTTAATAATCAATGTAGTAAAAATTGGTCCCATGATCACTTAGAGGTGCTTCCTCACCAGTATGATATGCCTGACCAGCTCCAGAATCAAATTCTTCTGATAAACGCCAAGAAGTAGCCTGGTCTGAGACTGAACTAGAATTTGAGTTCACAAGAGTGGCCTGAGAACCCTGTGATTGCAATATAAGTCAAGTAGAATCAAAGGTACAAGAACATAGATTTAACAACAGTAGATAAGCTTTATGAAACAAACCTCCCTGGTTTCACGGTAGTGCACAAGAACTATGTGTTCTAGAGTCCTGAAGCAAATCTTATGGTTAAAATGCTTAACAGATTGTCAAAAAATGGAAAAGGACAGTTCGTAAAGAGAACAACCAAGTGGACACAAGCTATTACATACTTATCAAGTAGCCAATAACACCTGCGAACAAAGGTTGGATTATCCTCGCCATGTGCATAGTAAACATGAATCCTTTCTTCATTACCAACCTGTAGCAACACCCAAAATAGTAAGCCACATCAAAGCGCAATGCATTTTACTGATAAAAATTATTTTACAGGAATTAAGAAATCTTTCAACATAAATAAAAAAGATAAGCGGCAAAGATGAAACTAGGTAATGCACTTGGTGATTTGTAAAATATAATCCAAAGAAGACACATATGTAAAATCACAATTGCTTTCAATTTTTCTTTCCGTGGACAGGAGAAAAACAATTAGGAAACTATTTACATCTTGAAGTATACTGTTAAAAAGATCACCAAATTGAAGTTCACAATAAATCATATTTGCATCAACTACCATCCTGAAGTACCTAGGCGATGTTAAGCGATCAAAGAAAAAAAGCAGAAAAGGACTAAAGAGAAGGTGTAGAAAAGAGCATTGAGTAATTGCACTAGCACCTAACAATCCCTGCACAAAAAATTGGAAAAACACTAACACAATTGTAAAGCAATTTCTTAATCTGTGGTTTATCAGTATTGCTTTCGTATTTACAATGTTTTAACATGAGGCAAACCAGAAGCTCATTACAATCCTAAAAATAGGTAGATAAATCCACGTCCTTTTACCTTTAGTAAATAAATATGAACATGGAGACCATAATCACGGGCAGACAAAATCATCTCATAAAACATTTTCCTCAAATGTATCATCCAATTTGTTAAAAACTAGGAATCTTGATTTGCTACAAATATATCCAATAATGAACAATGTTAACTGGTCCGGATAAGTGCAGGTCAATGTTTACTTCATTAGGAAATCAAAAAAACTCACTTTTAGGTGTTCATGAGCTTCTTTAACAGTCTTTCCATCGTTTTTCTTCTTCCAGTTATGCCCATCTTTACGGAAGTTCCTAAGTTTCTTGCGGTCAAACAACACGATTGTGCCACCTGTTACACAACCACAGAAAAGTTGCTTGATCTATACATGCATACATATATACATACGTACATACATACACACACACACACATATATATATTAGTTGGATGGCGAAGACTTGAAAAATCATTGCGACAAAACAATCCACTCTTTACTTATTTACCAAACAGCAATTATCACGCACAGTAATCAATTTTTAGGAAAATATAAGGCATTAAAGTTGCAATAGGTCAAGAGAGTTAACGTTGGTAGAAGCTAACATTTAAAATTTTACATTATAGAAAAGCAGTATTAGAAGAATACCAAAGATACAGTAGCATTACAAAAGAAGGTGACGGATAATGTGAAATGACGATGAAAACGTATGAGATTCAGCAAGGATACAGGTCCAACTTATCATGATTAGCAAGGAATGCCAAAATTCAGGAAAACATTTGAAAAGACTAGCTCGTATAGAAAAGAACTGTGGGTCCAAACTCACAATAATCTCCTGCCGGAGGCAAGATCACAGATCCCATTAATGGTATGAACAATAGGAACAAATACTTACTTTTAGGTAAATGCATTGGCTTGACATTAATGGGGAAATTTTTATAATTAGATAGCATTGCCTGAATCTCATTGGGACGTAGCCATCTTTTTTGGGCTTCTTCCCTTATATTTGCAACATCCAAATCTGTGCATGGAAGAAAAGCATCAGTTTCATATGATGACAAGTACTTAGATGACGGAATCATAAGTTAGGCATTGAAATGCATAGTATACGAAAAAATCTAGTGTTTTACTAATCAATCTCATATTTGCAGTAAATTAATCAAGTATAACAAAACTAGTTGCCAACAATGTTGCTCTAACACACTCTCTGGGACAGCGGGAATTAGGTTTTGTCATTCCTTTCTCCACATTCATTTTATTTTCCCCTTTATGCATTACTACAATCAATCTAAAATCGTTATTTCCCTATTTTAAAAGATTTAAACTTGACTAGGGATTACTCAAGTAAGTTCCATGAACCTATGTCACCCTAATACTATCAAAATTCAAGCACAGCATCCCACTAACCCACCACTTACTAAGCCAAGAAAGTTTAAACCTCACTCTAACAACTGGTTGGGCATTTCCATTCAAAACAGAAAATCTGTAATTTTTCAATTATACAAGCATCAATATTCACAACAATCACTAACCCAAAAAGAACAAGAACAAGAAGATATCCGAAAAAAAAAGCATATTAAAATTCACAACAATCACCAACCCAGAAAATAAGAACGAGAAACCAAAAAGAAATCCCAAAGAAAAGGCTGAAGAATACCTTCTAACGTATGAAACCCATGAATATCCGAGCCAACGAGAAGCTTCGACCCACCAGCACTCATCCTCAAGTTACGGAACCAGATAATAATAATAATAAAAAGAAACCCTACGAAAAGAGTCAACCAAAGATCAAAATGAGGCAATTAAATAAGAGATAAATGGAAAACAACTTGGGAAGTTTAGAGACGGACACAGAGAAATAGTGAAAATGGCGTGAGTAGAGAGATGCAAAGAAGAAGAAAGTTCTTGATTGGCGACTCCTTTTATAGATATGTTATTATATTAGAAGAAGGAAGTGGAAGTTCTAGCCGGGCTAACGCCGGTCTAATTAATTTAAATAGATCAATTTTAACTTAATTTTAAATTTTAATTATTTTAATTTAAATTTAAATTTTAAATAATATTACATTATTTAAAATAATTAAAAGTACATAAATTTCTTAAATTAAATTGGATTAGGTTTAATTTTAAATCTACCCTTAAAAACTTAGGTTTAGATTCAATTCTAATCGAAACATATCAAATCAAATCAAAGCATATAGAATCATTTGATTTAAGTAGTTGTAAGTCCAATCAAAGCATATCAAATCATTTGACTTAAAATTGATTAGGCTTGAGTTATTTAAAATTCAAATATATATAAACTAGGATTGATTAATTTATTTTTTAAAAACTAAAAAACTATTATTTGACCCAAATTTGTTGGATCCCGAATTTTTTTAAAATTGCGAGTTAAAAATTTGACACGAAATGAGAAATTGGTGGAAAATTAGTCATGTGTAAAGAGAGAAAATTTGAGAATGTAAATGGTTTTATGAGATTAAGATAGGTAAAATGTGTGTATACTTTCCTAAAATGGTGTTTTGAGTTATATGGAATTGAAAATGAATAAATTGTTTGAAATAGAAGTTGAAAATCAAGAAATAAAGAGAAAAAGTGTGAGAATTTGTAGAATTAAGAAAAGTTTGACTTTTTGGGGATAAAGTTGACTTCTTGATTTAAGCAAAAATTGAGAAAAGGATCTTCATGAAACTTGTAGCTTCTGTCGAGAGCTTTCTGTCGCCATAAAGTTTGATATTTTTCGATATCGGGAGTAAAAGTTATGATCAGTCAAAGTTAAGTGTTATTTTGTTTTGTTTTGTAAAAATGACCATAAGTGTACAATGGCTTGTACTTAGCTTTGAGGCTACTCGTCGTACGAATTTAGTTTGAATTGGAGTAAGTGATCTTAATGAAAGTTGTAGCTTATATTTCCAGCTTTTTATCGCCATAAAGTATGCAATTTTTCAATATCGAGACTAGAAGTTATGATCGATCGAAGTCTTGATGTTGTTTAGAATTGATTTTTCAGGTTAGAAACTTTGAGTGAAAAATCGACCTAGTTAGAGGTTGAAATTGCCTTTAAGTGCTTCATGAACGTTTAGATGATATTTTTATCTTTCCATTTGTGTAAAGTATGGAAATTTTGGACTATGGAATGTGGAGTTATGATTTTTACATGTTGTTGTTACTGTTTTGGTATGATCATTAGTGGACATAAAATTTGAAGTGGTTTTTGACTCCCTTAGAGGCCAAATTATGATTTTTGAAAAATTCGATTATATAGATGTAATTGAAGTTCTGTTCTTTTTTTTTATCCGACCCTTTTGCAATGTTTTGCTTGTAATTTCTCCGTCCGACATCCGATTGACTTGGTTTTCAAAGCGTTGGATTTCTAAGACAATTAGCTACTTTTTCACGAGAATTTATGATTTTTAGGATATTAAATGGAAAGAGATCGATTGAATCAAAGTCAAATGATTGGTTAAAGGTTACGAGTTAGATAATTTTTCTAAACATGGTTCAGTATTTTGATAAATTCTCGATCTGTGGAAATCCGATTGAGTTGATTTTTGAAGCAAAATAAAATTGAGAATGGGGCTACAAGTCATGTGAAGGAATCGAAGTTTAATTTAGCCCCTAAGATTTTCAATTTCTGAGTCGAAGTTGGTGATGGTTTCAGTCTAGGATAAGTAAGAGCTGATCGAATATTTTGGCCATAACTTCCTCATTTCTGAACTGAATTGATCGTTTTTGGTGTCATTTTAAAGATGAGACATAGAGGAACATTTCTCTAGAATGAAGTATTACCAAATTATTTCGTTTACCTACTCAAAATCAGGATGCAAGATGTCAGTTTTTAATGGTTAAATGAGGGGCAAACTTGGAAGTTCACTTAAAGGGTTATATTATAAGGCTTATTGGTGAGGGCATATTGGTATTTTAGCTGTCATTAAACAGAAGAGGGAAGTGCTGTCGTTTTTTTAATGTTGGAACACGATAGTTTCATAACAAAGGAAGAAAATAAAAGAAGAGATAAGGAGAAAAAGCATTCGGCGATGGAGAAGAAGAAGAAGGAAGCTAGGGATTTCGGTTTTGATGGGTTTTCAAGCAAGATTTTCGTTGATTTCAAGGGAAAATAGATGAAAGAAGTGGAGAGCTCCAAGATGAGCTAGTAAATCCGAAAATTTGAAGAGAAAGAAGGTAAGAGAAAAACTTTGATCTTTGGATTTGTAGTGAGATATTGGTTTAGATAACTTGGAAAGGTTATGGGATTGAGTTTTCCTATGATTAATTTAAGTGATTATGCTATGACGATGCTCAATTTTGGATGATTGATTAATTAGGATTTATGTCAATTTTTGTGATTTGGGGATTTTATAAATTCTTTCTTTAGATAGCTTGAAAAAATGATGATTTTGGGTTTCCTATAGTTAATTTTGAGGATTATGCTATTTATGATGTTGAATATGGATGATTATGACTTAGGTAATTTTAAATTGGAGGAAAAAGAAAGGACTTTGGAGAATTGAAGCTTGGGACAAAGTTCTAGCATGGAATTGAGGTGGGTATAATTTCAATTATAAGCCATTTATGTGTTTTCGAAAATTCAAGAAAAAGCAAAAATATTTTTTAAAATTATCATTTTTGAATAATTAAGTTATTATTTTGGAATGAATTAATAAATTGCTAAAATTGTTTGATTTCATTGTGTTTTGATTTATTGAGAATGATTATGTGTTTTCAAAAAATCACGAAAGAAAGGATTTTCGAATTTATTGTTTCCGAATGATTTTTGAAAAATTGTTAAAGGCTTAAATTCATTGTTTTGATATGAATTTCGAACAATTGATAAAACTTCTGAAATTTATTATTTATGAATAATTTGATCAATTATGAAAATTGTTCATTCATTGATTTTGTTCCGCATTTTGCGATCCGATTTGAATTCGATTTCGCTTCTTTGACCTTCGCCTTATGTTTCCGTTTCGCATTCGATTTCGATTCGATTTCGTTTCTCTTGCTTTCGTCCGCTTTGCTTCGCTTTTAAATCCGATTGGTGTTTCGCCTTTGTTTGTCCCACTTTCGTTTTACTTTGGTCATAAGATCCGTTTGATTCGTTCCGTCACTTTGTTTTCGTTTTCGTTTTTCGTTCTTATCCGGTTGGGGTCCTGTCCTGAGATCGGGTCCCAACAAAAATGATATAATTTAACTTAACATATTAGATACAAAATTTAAAAAAAGTTCGACTATGATTTAAAACTTAATTAGCTCAGGGTGTGCTTGTTTTGTGAGTATAAGGAGAGAGGAATGAGTATGAACTTCTACTTTCATTCATTGCTTTAGAGTATTGCTCCATTCCTCCTCATTATGAGAGGAATAAATGGAGAGGAATGGACTCATTCCTAATTTTGCTTAATGCTTAATTTTTTTTAGTTTAGTAAGGTTTGGTATTCTTTAACTAATAATAATATTAATTAATTAATTACAATATAATTAATTAAATATAATTCATTAATTAATTAAAATATTTTAATTAATTAATTAATTATATTATAATTAATTAAAATATAATTCATTCATTAATTAAAATACTGTAATTAATTACACTATTTTAATTAATTAATATATTGTAATTAATTAATTACAATATAATTAATTAAAATATAATTCATTTATTAATTAATTAAAATATAATTCATTCATTAATTAAAATATTGTAATTGATTAATTAATTAATTAATTATAATATAATTAATTGAAATATAATTTATTTATTAATTAAAATATAATTCATTCATTAATTAAAATATTGTAATTAATTAATTACAATATAATTAATTAAAATATAGTTGATTCATTAATTAAAATATTGTAATTAATTAATTAATTAAAATATAATTCATTCATTAATTAAAATATTGTAATTATTTAATTACACTATTTTAATTAATTAATATATTGTAATTAATTAATTAAAATATAATTAATTTTTATTTCTCAATATTTTTTACAAACCAACCAATATCAATGGTAATGATAATCATTCTTTTCTTTTAACCAACTATCACAATTATAATGATAGTATCCATTCCCATTACTCACTATATTCATTCTCATTCCTATTACCATTCCTCTATACGAACCAACCGCTCCTTGAGAGTTATTTAAAGAGAGAATTATTAGAAAATTTTATTCCTTATGAATAAACATGAAATTTAAAACTTTCCTTTTGGATCATACTAATGTGTTCAGAAATTTTCAATGTCTTTTTTTTCTTAAATTTAAATACTTCAAACTTTTTAAAAATTTAAATCAATATTTTATTTAATATATGTGACTATATCATATAAATTTAATAGTAAATTTATTAAAATATAATAAGTTGTCCTTTATGAATTATTATTACTTCCTATGCATAATATAATATATACAATATTTAATAATTTAATATTATAATCATCCACCCACTAAAAGTTCCACAAATTCATAACAAAAAAGATTCATATATCTTTATATGTAATTTATGATTCTAAATAATTACATTGAATTAGCTAATATGACATAAAAAGATTAACTCAGTTAACTAAGTTCATAATATTCTTACCATTTATGTTAAGGATCATTAAGAATATTTAAAGAGTTGTGCCTTGATCTATGTTGTTTACTGATAACATTATTTTATTGGAACATTATTGTTGTTGTTATTATGTTAAGGATAAGTTAGTCTTGATCCAATATGTGTGTGTGTGTTATTTCTACTATTATTGGTCACTAATGACACTCAGGAGAGGGTGAATTGAGTACTAGTAAATTTAAACAAGTATTTTTCTACTTAAAGGATGCAATTTAACAAATAAAAATATATAAAAATATAAAGAGATAATTCAATATAAATCAATCACATTATCATATAGCAATTTAAAGAGTATGAAAAGAGGCAAACTAATTTTTATAAACCAATATGTCATAAAAGGATAATCTAAATTACATAACTTTATAATTTTGAGACTTATGTAAAGTATAAGTTACCTTTAGTCTTACATATACAACATATTTATATAAATTGTTAACTAATGACACATAAAAGAGGGTGAATTAGATGCTGGTAAATTTACACAACTATTTTATATTTAAAAGATGTAGTTTAACAAATACTAATATATGATGTTATAAAGAATTATTCAATGTAAATCAATAAAACAATTATAAAGTAGTTTAAAGAGTGTCAGGAAAAAGAAAGGAAAACTAATTTAGACAAAACCAACATGACATAAAGGGATAATCTCAATTATCTAAGAAAGGAAAACTAATTTATATAAGACCAACATGACATAAAGGGATAATCTCAATTATCTAACTTTATATTTTTACCACTTATGTTAAGTTACTCTTGGTCCAACATATACAACCTATTTATATAAATTGTTAGTCAGAGGTTGAATTAAGTACTAATTAATTTAAAAACTATTTCAATAAGGGTTACTTACTAAAAAAGCCTAAACTTTTGTTAAATTTTGAATTATAGCTTGAATATTAAAAAGTAGCAATAAAGTATCCAAACTTTCAAATTTTTTCAATTCTAACCCAAACTTCAAAAAGTAGCAATAAAATGTTCAAACTTTTAAATTTTTTCAATTCTAGTCCGATATTAATGTTTCCGTTAAGTTTGTTGACGTGACTTGTCATATATTTCAGAAACCTTAACTATTAATACATGTCAGCTAAAACTAATAAATGGTTTTTAAAATGAATATTAGCTTTAATAAAAGTAATATGAACGGAGTAGCCAAATAGCAAAACTCAAGCTAGCTAAGCCAAATAAAACATAACAGAAACTTCATTTAATAAGTAGTTGGATAATATTCCTTGGTTATATGATTTACATATTCTTAGCTTGGGACTAGAGATCATTTCATCAGTTTAGAATTCCTAATGTACAACTAAGTTTTAATACCAAATGTTCACCCTAAAAAGTTTTTCAATTTTATAAAATAGAAAATATTAGTGCCAAGGCATATTGTTCCCCATAATTATACTATATCCCAATGTTTTCACTCATGTTTATAGTATGGATATTCCCCAACATTTAGCTAAATTTTTGTTATATTAAAGATGAAATTTATGAGTGATGAGTTGCTCTTTTATCAAAATTTTTAGCTTTTGTAGGAGTTGATTTGTGTAACTTTTCATTGGAAGAATTTATGATTCCTTTCCCCTATATTACATAAACCACCTTTTCCAAACAAATTTTTATAGATAAGAAAGTCTCCTTTGCACATCCTATAGCTTTAATTGATCTAATTAATAACATTAGGCCAATCCAACTTTAAATGAACGAAATTATAGAGATGTTGAATCCTCTCCTAAAATTAAGAAAAATAATTATAATGGAAGAATAAGTGATTTATATATTCAAGCTCTTATTTATAGAGGGTAGCATAATTAGATTAATTATAGTTGCTAAATAGCCTATCCATTATGGTTAGCCTCATTTTGATAGCTAGCTATAAGATAAATGAGGATTTTATGATTACATATTTATACCAGACCATTTTATTCTAGTGGGCTTTTGGGACTCTAATTTTGAATAGCTATTTATAAGATCATATAAAAGAATACAAGATGGATGCCTCAACTGTTAAATCGAGTCCTCTCTATTAGAGTAATGATTGTAATTAGGAACAATTTCAATTAAATCAAACCAAACCCTTTGATTATACCCTTACTGAATATCTCCTATAATCTCTCTAACTATTGCATTGCCTTGAATTGAGACCCTAATAGTTGAGAAATCATTGATTCTATATGGTGGCCCAATGTTGCTCCAGTTATCAAACCAAAAACATATGTTTAAGCCATCACCAAGTTTGTGCTTAAACTCTAATTTGACTTGCTCCCTTTGTAACATCTCACCCCCGACGGGAAGGGTAGAATAATAATTTGAAAATGGGTGAGAGTGATTAGGATTGACTGAACGTTTTCATGCATATTCTTAATTGTGAACAGTTGAATTTTTGCACATGAAAAATAACTGTACATGCATTCATGACATTTCCCGGTATTTAGGCTTAAATGAAATTTGTTGTGAATAATGTGAAAATTGTGTTTGAAAAATTAATCGGAGTGAGTTTTTGTGTGTTTTAGATTTTAAGGGAAGTTTAGGAATTTTTCTGGACTTTTCCGGGAAAACTTTGTAGACCGAAAAATTCGCCAAGTGACGAACCGGTTGATTTTTGGTATCGAAAATTTATGTCCAATGGCACTACAATATTAGGTACATGATTTTGGGATTGAAATTAGGGCTATTGGAATTGAATGGGTCAAATTGCATTAGGGTTTCTTAATAAATCATATTACATGTTTTTGTCTTTTTCCTTTTTGTCTTTTTCTTCATTATGACAAGTGTCCTACACCATTAATGCATTTGTTTTGTTCCTATCCCATTCACTTTCGGCAACTTCAAAATTAAGGAATGAAAAGATGAGTTTTATTGTTTAATCTTCTCCTTCATCCGAACTTGCTTTTTCTTCCTCTCCAATGAATTGCTTTCAATCGCCTAATTAAATTGCTACCTTCCTACCATAAGTGTTGAAGTGCAAACCTTCTACTTCCTTTGGTTGATGAGTGTCGTGTGTGTTATGGGTGTGAGTGGAAGTTGGTGAGTTGGAGTATTAATTAAAGAATTGAAGAGTTGGAAGCTTTAAATTAGGTAAGAATTTAATTATGTTCTTTTCTTAGTTGTTTGATGTATTAATTGGGAACTATGGTGCATTAATTGTGATTTATGATGTCTTAATTTCATGAAAACTATGGTTGAGTTGTTGGGTATAAGATTATGTTTGTGTATGACTTGATGAAATTAGCATGAATTGTGTGTTTTGACTTGGTTTTAGCTTGATTTGGATTGATTTTTATGACTAATATTGAATGGAAATTAAGGAACCAAGTTGAGTTAAGTGCTGCCAAATTGTAGCTATTAGTCTAAGTGAAAGTATTGATGATCTAGTGGCTGATTTCTTGGTTAAATGGGATGTTTAGTGATGTAGTATTGTTGTTGGCATGAAAAGAGTAGAGTGGAAGATGAAATCTGGAAAATTGAACTTGTGTGGGTTTTAGCTTTTTGATCATAACTCTTTATGTGGTTATGCTATTAAGGTGAGGTTTGGACCAACTTAAACTTTAGTTGTTTGGCTACAATTTCTTGTGAAATAAGTGGTATCTAATTGTAGCTTGAAGAGGTTGAATTTTTACCTTGGAAGTGATGTATAGGGGCTGTGTGAACAGTAGTCGATGGATGCATTTTTTTGGATTGAATTAGGGTGAATTTGTGGAATTGATCTTCATGAAAATTGAAGCCTATCATGTTAGCTTTCCATTTCCACTGATTTTGTAAGTTTTTGATATGTATATTGTGAGTTATCACTTGTTGAATGTTGGCTGGTTATGTACATTATGTTGAAACCTAGCCTTAAATGTAGGTTTTGAGAGTATTGTGCTTGGAAGCTAAACTAGGGATTTTTGTGATTCGAATTGGTTCAAGTGATCGCTGGAAAGTTGTTGAGGAAGAAAGTAGCTTGAAAATGAGATATAGCATGTTAATTTTGGATGTCAGAATTGCGAGCTATGAATTTTCAAAACTGAACCTAAGTTAGGTCATTGACAAGTGATCAGGGCAGCCATTTGCATGACAGTTTTGAGTTAGTTAGTGGTGGAATTTGTCCTCAAGCCCTTATCAAAAGTGTAGTATTTTGTTGATCTTTTCATGGGTATACAGTATGCAATTTTTCGACATTGGAGCAAGGAATTATGATTTTTAGAAAATTGATGTTCTGTTCAGGTCAAATGTAGAGGAAGCATCATTCATTGAATTTTTTGACCCATTTAGCGATTGAATTTGATTACATGTTGTTCATGAAAGTTGTAGGTCTTGTTCGGATCTTAAATTTGACAAAAGCTTGTAATTGTTAGCAAAGGGAATGAGAAGTTATGGATTTTCCAAAATGCTGCCCTGTTTTGAGATACATTGTGAAGACAGTATCTGTGAGTGTATTTTTGACACCCTTAGAGGTGAAATTGATTTTTGTGTCCTACATGAAACTTGTAGAGTTTTTCATGATCTTTCCAACGAGGTATGATTTATAATTTTCTCATTTGTGTAGAAAAAGTTGTGCATGTTAGAAATTTGGTGGAAGAAAAGGGATTTTTAATTTGATATGTACATATGGATTTTGTTTTAATTTGCGGTTCAAATCTTCTTTTGAGAATAACTTTTCCGTCCGACGTCCGATTGACCTGATTCTTGAGGCATCGGATTTGTAGAATATTTAATTTCATTCCATAAGAAATTAGGAATTTTTGGACATGAAATTGATGTGGGTCTGGGTAATTATTTTCTGGTCAGTATTTTATTAAATGTTAGACTTATAGAGGTCCGAATTGCGTAATTTCAGCGCCGTTAGATTCCTAATTTTTAGACGGAATTTTGTTATAGAAAATTTTGAATTAAGGCTGGGAATATCATGAACATGCATTGTACACATTTTAATCGTCACATGTGCATCATTAAATAGTTCTGATTGAACAATTGATCATATTTATATTCTTTGCTCATTATAGAGGCACATTTGGAACGTCGACCTACCGACGTTGCAGAGACTTCCCGGTATTAGCTCGGAAGTTATAGGTGAGTGACTGAGATGGATTTCTCTCAATTTCTATATATTCACTGTGGAGATAATGGCGGGTTAGTATTTGTGATTTTTTCTGACTAGATTCCAGACAGATGGTCCGATGTAACGGAAGATTTGACATAGAAGTGTTCATGATATGAAAATTGTGAAATTGGTTGCTGTTATTGTGGTCTATTGCTTGTTATTAATTGTGATCAATTGTTTTGCCTTTGATGTGACATATTTACTCTTGATAATACATTGATTTCTAAATTGGGCATATGTATTTCATACACAAATGCATGAACTGATAATAACAGTTGTGACTGGAGTAGCCACCAATACTGAAAAGAGCCTTGAGCTCGATGAGAGGTAGTGCATACCCAGAGGGCTCTCCTACTCCTAAGACGCGTCTACTATTTATATGGGACTGTTAAGGCACTCGGTCACAACACCGAAATAAAATGGAAAAGGGTCACATATGCATTGCATACACAATTGACTGAATATTTGTATATGGGAAAGAGGCAAGAATGCCTTGTATATTGTGATTTATTGTAAGCCAATCATGTGGTACTTCTGAATATATTTTTGTGAAATAAATTGTCTGTGATTTGTCTGTATACTGCATGAATTGGGCGAATCATCGATGATGGTTCCTCACTGAGTTTGCAAACTCACCAAAATTGCAACCTATTTTTCAGGATCGAGAGTAGACTTATAGCTCCAGAGAGACTGTAAAGCCGTGTAGATCAGATTGGCGAGAGAGGCTATGGCTCACAGGTTGGTCAGCTGGGACTCTTTTTGGATGACCTAGTTAGGACTGCTATTTTGGCTTGATGTATATAGTATTAGGTTTTCAAAGTGATGTATAGACTGAGAAATCTATCAGTTATGTAAATTTGTGAGTTTGGTGAAATGAAATGGAAACAATATGTTTTTAAAAGTTTGCAATTTTATATTACTGTTTTATTATTGTGATGCCATGTGGAGTAGGATAAGTATCGGAAAGACCTGCGGGCATCCCGGTGGGTACTCTACGGTAAGGGGTCGCTACATAAATGGCGGGTCATGTCATTTCTGGTGGCTTGGGATGAAAAAGCAAGTAGCGGAGTATGTTTCTAAATGTTTAACATGCCATCAAATTAAAGCTGAGCATCAGGCTCTGGTTGGGAAGTTACATTCATTACGTATTCCAGAGTGAAAATGGGAATGAATTACCATGAATTTCATAATGGGATTGCCAAAGACTTCGAGGCAAAATGATGCTATCTGGGTTATGCTGGATCGATTGACCAAGTCGGCCCATTTCTTACTAGTGAGAGAGAATAACTCACTAGACCAGTTAGCCCAGATGTAAGTGAATGAGGTAGTTAGACTGCACGGGGTTTCGGTGTCAATTGTATCGAATAGGGATCTCGGATTTACTTTCGAGATTTTGGAAGAGCTTACAATCAGCTATGGGTATGAAGTTAAACTTCAGTACTACATTTCATCCTCAAACAAATGGATAGAGCGAGAGGATAATCAAGACTGTTGAGGACATGCTTAAGACATGTGTATTTGAGTTTCAAGGAGCATCGGATCCAATTTTCTTACAACAACCATTATCACAGTAGTATCGGAATGGCACCGTATGAGGCATTGTATGGCACGAAATGTCGATCACCTCTATATTGAGATGAATAGGGCTTGAGAATAGTTGAAGGCTCAGAATTGATACAAGATACTGTGGATAAGGTGAGACCGATCCAAAGTTGAATTAAAGCAACTCAGGGTAGACAGAAGAGCTATGTGAACCAACATCGAAGGCATATGGAACATAATGTAGGAGATACTGTTGGGACCCGCTCCCGGAGCCCCAACTATTCGAAACGGAACCACAATCGAGGACCTTTGGGCCCTCGGAACAAA
>JAOQMR010000213.1:42239501-42256451 GCA_027563865.1 Erythroxylum pelleterianum | reverse complement strand
TTTAAATTTTAATAAAAATTATGAATAATTTAATTCAACATTATATATTTAATAAATTAAAATTAATTATCAATAAAATTTATGAATTATTTAATGTTATAATTAAATTATAAATAATTAAATTGTAATAATTATTAATAAATATAATCAAATTTAAAATATTTAAATAAAATTTGATTTATAATTAAATATATTTCAAATAAAATTGTAATTTTAAATTATTTATTTTATTAAAATAACATAATATTTAAATAAATATTATATAAAAGATGAAATAAATTTATTAAATTAAAAAAAATTATGTTTAAATTTTATATAATAAGAGGACGAACGGCCCTTATTTTAACAATTTCCTGATCTGCACATCTTTCTATCTTCGGCACAACATACTGGAAAACTCCGTTAAAACACACCACCACAAGCACACTATAAGTTAGCGTTCAAGTAGCTCATTTATTATATAGATTATAGAGATTAGAGACGGATAAGGAGAGACAAGGAGAGTTTGAAGTGCGTGATTGTTGTTAAGGATAAGGGGCCGTTCTGTGTGTGGATTTGGAAAAGATGGGCAGAGACATCGACCATCTACCGAAGAACGCCGCCAACTACACTGCGTTGACGCCGCTTTGGCTTCTCGACAGAGCCGCGACGGTGCATCCGAAGAGAACCTCGGTGGTTCATGGGTCCGTGCGGTACACCTGGCGCGACACATACGAGAGGTGTCGTAGGTTGGCCTCTGCACTTAACAAACGCAACATCGGACTCGGTAGCACGGTATAGTCAAACCAATCATTGTTCATTTTCTTCATTTTCTCTTTGGCTTAAAGCAATTGACTTTTGGACTTTTGCTCATTTATAGTGATTTTGGTGTATAATTTACTTGTTTTTTTGTCGATTCAAAGTGTCCGGATTAATCCATAAAAGTTGGAAGAAGTTGAGATATGCTTTATGAACAAATTGAATTGGTCAACGGTGTGAAGTGCCTGTGGCTCTGACTTCTGTTTCTACGTTATTAGAGAAAAATTTAAGCTTTCGATTCAAGTTATAATATTTACCTTTGTTTTTTGATCATTTGGACTTGATGGGTAGTTCTTTGAGTTGGGTTGACGCCAGTTTTTCTTATTTACGGTGCAGGTAGCAATTATTGCACCAAATGTTCCTGCTATGTTTGAAGCTCATTTTGGAGTGCCAATGGGAGGAGCTGTCATAAACTCTGTGAATATTCGCCTTAATGCTCAAACAGTTGCTTTCCTGTTAGGTCACTCAAGTTCAGAAGTTGTGATGGTGGATCAAGAGTTCTTCCCTTTGGCTGATGAGGCTTTGAAAATCGTCAGAGAAGGTGACAAACAGTTCAAGTCACCACTTCTGATTGTGATAGCTGATAAAAGTTGTGATCCCATGTTGCTTAAAGAGGCAGTGGGGAGAGGTGCCATTGAGTATGAGGACTTTCTGCAGAGTGGTGATGCAGATTATGCTTGGAGACCACCAGAGGATGAGTGGCAAAGCATTGCTTTGGGTTATACTTCTGGTACAACAGCTAGCCCCAAGGGAGTGGTGTTAAGCCACCGTGGGGCATATCTTATGGCCTTGAATAATCCTTTGATTTGGCCAATTAGTGATGGAGCTGTGTATCTTTGGACTCTTCCTATGTTTCATTGTAATGGTTGGTGTTTCACTTGGACTCTTGCTGCTATTTGCGGGACAAGTATTTGCCTTCGGCAGGTAATTGTAGTCGATTTTGTTATTACTAGCACACATTCGCTTCGCAAGATGTGAGAAGAGTTTTAACGACTAATGCTACTAAAACAAACACATTTTGGTTTTAGTTGATTAATGACACCTGAATTCTTTAACATGATCACCTTTAGTTGGGATTGTCATAAAATCAAAGTTGTTGGTTAAATTTATTCACTGTAGATCAGTTTTCATTTGCCTGAAGAGAAAAGTTTGAGCATGGAGGTATATCATGTCTTTTTCTATAGGGTTGAATTTAGTGTTATAAGTGTAGAAGTTTTTCATTTCAGGATCTGTTTTGTGAGATTGATGCCAATCACTGTACCTTTCATATGCTTCTATAGGTAACAGCCAAGGCAGTGTATTCAGCTATCGCAAACAGTGGTGTCAGTCACTTCTGTGCTGCTCCTGTGGTACTCAACACCATAGTCAATGCTCCTAAAGAGGATACCATCCTTCCTCTGCCCCGTCTTGTTCATGTAATGACGGCTGGTGCTGCTCCACCCCCTTCTATACTCTTTGCAATGTCGGAAAAGGGCTTCCGTGTTACGCACACTTATGGTCTCTCAGAAACTTATGGGCCATCTACTGTGTGTGCCTGGAAGCCCGAGTGGGACTCGATGCCCCCTATAACTCAAGCTCGGTTGAATGCACGCCAAGGTGTCCGGTATGTTGGTTTGGAGGGGCTAGATGTAGTTGACCAAAAGACAATGAAGCCTGTCCCTGCGGATGGAAAAACAATGGGAGAAATTGTGATGAGGGGCAATGTTGTGATGAAGGGTTATTTAAAGAATCCAAAAGCCAATGAAGAGTGTTTTGCCAATGGATGGTTTCATTCTGGAGATCTTGGTGTTAAGCATCCTGATAACTACATAGAAATTAAGGATAGGTCCAAGGACATTATCATATCTGGAGGTGAAAACATCAGTAGCTTGGAGGTGGAAAATGTTCTTTACTCACATCCAGCAATATTCGAGGTATCTGTTGTTGCTCGGGCAGATGAGCGATGGGGAGAATCGCCGTGTGCTTTTGTGACATTGAAGCCCGAACTTGATAAATCCAATCAGCAGAAGTATGCTGATGATATATTGAAGTTTTGCAGGTCCAAGATGCCTGCTTTCTGGGTTCCAAAATCTGTGATTTTTGGACCACTTCCAAAGACAGCTACTGGGAAGATTCAGAAACATGTCCTGAGAGCCAAAGTAAAAGAAATGGGACCTGTGAAGCAGAGTAAGTTATAAGTCGAGTTATGTTGTAGTTTGTATTCTGATGACTAATCAAAGCTGTTTTCTTACATATCCATAATAAAATTTCATACTTGTTACTTTCGTATGATGTTTTTCTCTCTGACTTAAATCTGTCCTCGGATGTATACATTTTTTCCCTATTTCCATATCCTAACTTGAATTTATCCAGCTCAAACCAGATTACTGAGATTCCGGGATACCGGCGATACTAAACAGGTTTAGTTCGGATTTAGAGGATGCACATTAACGTTTTAAAATTGGGTTTACCATGTGTTCAGGAGTCTGTCATATGCTCATATGAAATTCAGTCTCTGATTTGGCTGAGTGGCAGATACAAAATCTGGCAAAAACTAATCTCTTTTCATTGTATGGAACAGCCATAATAATCTCTGAATTGCTTGAAAAAGAGATATTCGTTTCGTACTTGAACATGATCCTGCCAAACATGTCGTGCATAACTTAGATACGAAATTTGGTAACCAATAGGATACCGCTTCAGGATGCCTATTATAAAGAGTTTGGAAAGGTTGTGTCTTCCCTGTAATTGGTCAAGTAATTGCATTTTTCTATCAAAATGTCCCACACGATACTTCTTTCATGACCCGCTTTGCTATCCATGGAATCTTTATCGAGACAATCAACTCCTCATTAGTTAGACTTGAGTTGAATCAAACTTAAAACAAATAAAATTCAAGATTGGACGAGCTCAAACTTGAATTTAAATTCAAGTCTGACTCAAATCTGATCAAGTTCAAATCAAACTTAATCATTTTTTTAATTTAAACTTTAAAAAATAGTATCGTTTTATTCAAAATAATGTTGTTTTTACTTCAATCTTCAAGTTTTACGTTAGGGTGAATCAAACAGCCTGAGTTCGAAACTAAATAGAAGCCCATAAATTTTAAAGAAAAGCATAAATCTAACTCAAAATTTGGATTAATTGTGTTGATTTCGAGTTAGGTTAGTGCTAAAATGCGATCACTAGTTCTAAATCTTTTACCCTCTAACCTATATCGTAGTGACTTCAACCTAGATCTAGTTAATTCAAATTGAATACTCAGTCATCCCTAACTCCACTCATTTAGGCTAACAAAGAGTGAGCATATCCAATGTAGAACCATAAGGTAAACATTTAATAAGTTTAACTTTGTGTGCAAAGGAATTTATGATTCTAGCTAAATTAAGCTTCCAACCAACTAGATCGATCAATTAGTCGAAATTTCGAGATGACAATTAAGCCCTAGTGTGACCTAATTTAAAATCAACAAGTCAGGTTTAAATTGACTGAGTTCTAGATGTTTAAGTTTAGCCTAAATATTACTTGTCAATTATTTCAAAAAATGACAACATTTTATAAAAACGATGTTTTTTATTTTGATTACATAAAAATAAAAGTAAAAATAAATTAGACCGGTTCGAATCAATCTCGAATCCTCGAAACTTTATAAGAACCCGACAACTTAAGTCTCGTATCTATTCTACGCGAGACAGAAGGTGGAAATTTCAAACCCTATCTTTCTCTACACGACAGAATATTCATTGGTCACGTTGCCAAGTTACATACCCATCTTCCTTTCTCTTTTTCACCAAACTTCCATGCACGCTTCAGAAACTTGTATTGTAAACACCATTTGAATTATTAAGTTTATTATTTAATTTTGATTTTTTATTTTACAAGTTATTCCCTTTTAACTAAAATAATAATAATAATTATTATTTTCAATTTCGTTACCGACCCGGTGCGTTGAAGGGTCGGTAACGAAATTGAAAAGTTCAGCTATGAAACGGGGAAGGCCGTTGGTTTTGACGTATACGGCAGTAGATGTGGACGTGTCCACCGCAGAAAACTATGCCTGTGTCTGTCACTTATTAATATAAAATAATATTCTATTTATTAAGAATAGTTTTAAACCAACGGTAAAAATTATTATTTTGTGACTAAAAAATTATAAGCTCGAGTCGCAAAAATAGATTCATATTAATAATACTTATATTTTGGGCATTATTTAAAATTTATATGATTAATAGAGATATTTATTTATATATATATATTTTGTCACATTTGTACGTAGGTCTACCAAAAATAGCTTTTTTATTATGTAGGAGTAAGACTGCGTATTATCAGACTTTCCTAAACCCACTTCACTGCCTAAATTCGGACTGAATGTGATGATGATATTTAAAACTAATGATTATATATTATTTTAACATATTTATACTTCATATACATAAAAATAATTATTTAACTATTAGTTAGAAAAGAAAGATTAATTTAAGGTAAAATGAATTATATTTGACACATTAAAATTAATTTAATTAAGATTAGATTGAATTTGAATTTGAATTCAAACTCAACGTGAATTAAGTGTAAGTTCAAATTTTGTTTTTTTAATTTTAATTAATTAGATAAAAATAGTTCAAAATTAATAATTTAAATAAAATTAAAATCAAATATTTAAATTCACGCGTAAAGAACTTTTTTGAACTGGCCCGACCAGTCATAAACACTACCACCAACATTAAACTTTATTCCTAACCACCAATCCATGACCTTATGTGTGTGTTATAATTTTTTAGGTTTTTTTTATACTTTTAATTTTAATTTTTCACCTTATATGAACACTAAAGATCATTGTCCTTCCTTTTTTTTTTTAAATATATATCTTTGGTGAATATACTTGTCTTACCTTCTCACTCAATACCATTGCTCAATCTCCATCTATAACTCTCCTCTCTCTGCTTCTCTCTCTCCCTCTGTCTCTTTCTTTACCTTCTCTCAAACTACAAAGGTAATGCAGATCAATCATCCTCCTTACATAACAAATCTTTTGCTTTCTCGTTGTAATCCATATCTGCCCTTCATGACTATATGGTTTTGGTTTGTGGTTTGAGTGCTTGACATTTCTATTGAAGAGACTCTGTTTCTCAATGCTTTTGTTCTTTCTCCGTACTTATCTGGTTTTAGTCAATTTCGTGATGCAAGCTAAGTTCTTTGATCTTTAATGGCAGTCGGTGATTGCAGAGGAGAGAAACCCAGATGGCAGATTGTAGTAGAAACGAAGATTTCAGTTCTTCCGAGGTATGAATTCTGAATCTCCATAACTGGACTAACGGCTCTGTTTCTTTCCTTTTCTCTGTCTCTCTGTTTCTGTTTACTGCGTGGTCTCATTTTGGGAAATTAGAACAGTTGCGAGAATATAGGAGATTGGTAGCTTAAAACTCCGAACTATAATTTATTTCGTATAGATCTTAGGTAGTCTCTAACCACTTTCATGTGAAAGCAACCCTCTTTTCACGAGGAGACATAACATAAACCGATTTGTATGCTTGTTCACGGTTTAAGTAGCGTTGCCAAAGTTCAGGTTAAGTCCGGCAGAGTTTGACTTTTTAAAATTTGTGTTCGAATTTGAAAACTTTATTTTAATTGAGTTTTAATATTTAATCTAATTAAATTTATTAACATTTGAATGAATCTATTAAGATTTTAACTAATTTGTGATAATTAATTAGATTTTAAATTTTTGTTTTTTTTCTCATTCTTCAAACGTAAAAGGTAATAATTCAAAATGTTTATATTTATATCTAAAATAAATAAAAAAGGAATAGATATTTTTGGAAGAGAATTATTGGCTTAAACTGATGCAAAGTTCTGTGGTTCCCACGTGTCATGACAAGTGAGAACTGAACAGAAACTGCAGATGCTGACATCAGAAACATTCTTCAATTGTCGGCAGTGTACGGCTTTCACTTCCTATTGTGCGCCAAATTGCACATCAAATAATCATGTATTGATCAATCTTTGACTGCCATTTTCTATTAAATCTTATTTATATATACATATTTTAACTGTAGTATATGATTGGAATATTTACATAAATATATAAATAAAATTTAATACAACGTGATAGAAATATCATAATTGAAATAAGAGATTTGATTCAGACAATTTTTTTAAATTTCCAAAATTTTAATTAGTTTATTAATAATTAAAAATTATGAGATACTTAATTCTTATAAAATATCATAATTCTTAAATATAATAATTTAAAGTATATATTTAGAATCATCTCTGAGGGTTTTCTTAATAAGATAAAAATTGTGGTTGTATATAGTAAATAATTTAGGAATTTAGTATGTATTTATAATTTACGGGATTAAATTTAGGTAATGGTTTTTTATTTCTATCTTATTGAAAAATTTTCAATTTAGTATTCAAATTTTTAAGATTTTCAATTAAATAGTTATTTTTTCATAAACTTAATAACTCAATTTAAAATATTAGTTTTAGCCTTTCTAGTCTCTACTAATAAGACTGTGTACTATTAGATCTCTTCAAACTTTAAGTTTTAGCATAATTTCTACTAATTTTATTTTTAAAATATTAATTCTATTAGACTTTTTCGCTAATTTAACTAACCTAATTATTTTTTCACGAAATTTAAGCTTTCACTTAAAAAATTGATGACTAACTAAACATTTACGTGGAGTGTACACCTAAGTCGTAACTTATGAAGGGTTCATTATTATTATTTAATTATTTAAGAATTAAATGATACTTTGGCTCAACGTGGGAAATAGGAAAGAGTAAATGACAAGGTATTGAGTATCTTTAAATTAGGTTTTATTTTCTTTGTTCAAACTTCAAAGTTATCAATTTATCACTATTGGTGGACATAGTCCATAATTGCATTTCTTATTGAATAGAAAAATAATTGTGTTTTGGTGACTCATTTGTCGTTTGAGTGAGGTCAATACCTAATCTTAATTTGTACAACTTGAAAGTTAATTATGTCACTAACGTGTGACAAACAATTGCTTACGACCAATTTGACACTAACACCTTTCTTCTCGTTGTTCCGTTGAAGAAGGTAATGGTAGAGTATGTTAATATAAAAAGCGTAAAAAAAACACAAGATTCCTTTTATAAATTTTTGATATTTAAAGTTTTCGAAAAAATAATTTTTAAAATATAAATTTTCAGAAAATATTTTATCTTAAACTTTGGTTAAATAAATTATAAAATATACACAGTAATACTATTTACTTCATGATTTAAATAAACTATTATGTACATAACGACTTAAATTAATTACTAAATCTGAATCAAACTAACTAATTTGACTCAAACTAATATTTATTATAATTATCTTAAATTATTATTTTAAGTGCAATTTATTGGTTTATATCATTTTCAAGTGTTGAGTTAGGTTACCACATTAATAAATATTTAATTAGTTTATATTTAATATTTATAATACGTATGTTTCATTTTTATTTTTCAACCAAATTTCTAAAATTGGGTGAATTTTCTAAAATCACTTAAGTTCTAAGAGATTGTTATTTGATTTTAAATTATTAGTTCATAGTATAAATTTCTCCGAACATGTAATTATGAATGATATTATTTTATTAAATTTTACTGAAATAATATTATTTTAATCGCGATAAATTTATATCGGTTCGAATTAGTTTAAACTTTAAACCATTTAAATTAAAATTAATTATGTCAAATTCAATTGTGGTTAATCAATTCAGAATTATCTATATATTTTTAATTTTTTATTTAACCAACTGGTATTTTTCAGTTAAAAAAAAGGATACAAATATGCTGAAAACGAGGTTCTAACTATGTTAATATCATCGTTTCAAAAAAAAAACTATGTTAATATCAGGAAGCATTTAGGACAAAGAAATATGGAGAGCTTGTTCCCAAGAAGAAGCCTTTAATTTCTAAGGTAATATTACAGTGTTTTGATCATAAAAAAAGGAGACATGATTATATACATTTTTGCTAACATATTTAAATTGAATTTATAGGACCATGAACGAGCTTTCTTTGATTCAGCAGATTGGGCTTTATGTAAGGTAATTTTCTTTTAGTTCTTATTTTTTATTTGTGGTTTAGGCACTCTAATAAATATTAAAATGTCATTTATTACCTGAAATTGTGGTTTTGAATTCAGCAAGGAGCAGAAGTAAATCAGAAGGCTAAAGTGGCAATAGAGACTTTGCAGCCTAAACTACAGGTATGTAAATATAAATTTTGGGATATATTATTTTGAGCTTATGTCAATATTAAATTTTTATGATTAATGATCGTATAGTTTCATACCCTTTATGTTTCTATTTGTTCATTTTTTTTCTCTAGATTTTTGTGTTTTGTATGATTCAAAGTCGAGTTCTTTGATGTTTTATTGCCCTCTTATTATCTGGGTATTGATGTTTTTTCAAAGATAAAGAGATGATATATTTCATTATATTTTAGTTTTGAACTATTTTTTTAAGTCGAGTTATATTTTATATTTTATTTATTTATGTATTTATTGTAAATTTATTTACATGCTGATTTAACATGCCAGTTTTACTTATTTACTCTTTAACTTGTATTACTCTTTTATTATCACATCTGCATGCGAGTCTACTGGAAATAACTTTTTTACTATGTAGGAGTAAGATTACGTATTATTAGACCTCTCCAAATTTCGCTTTATTGCGGGACTTCAGACTGGGTGTGAGATGATAATTATTTTGAGTATTAAAAATTAGCAATTTAAAAGTTTAGTACTTATATTTTTCAAAATTTACATTAGCCAATGTGGTAAAAAATTGGTATTATTTTAAAAAATAGCAATTTATTTCCTTTAAATCTTATAAAAACATGTAGGGATGGAATTTTAATTAGATTTAGTTAATTTGAAAATTCGATAAAATGAAATTTATAATATTAATAATTTTTAATTTAGCAAATATTAAATAATTATATTTTCTTTGAAATTCAAAGAACTAACTGAGAAATTGCAGAGAACACCTCATCAACAACTTCCTCCGAGAAGACCAGCTTGTACATCTGGTGCCCAAGTGAGTACCAACAAGTAGCCTAAGTGGATTGATCACAATCCACAAGTGTCTCTCGTACTTAATTATAGGTAAAGCTGTGAATTTCTATTTCTCCTCAGATTCTGCATTCCAGCAAAGTGGCTATTAAGATGTTGTTGTATTGAAGGGGTGTGATTTATTTTAATCATGTATATGTACACATTGAATAAATAAAAGACCCTTCGTTCATTTTAATTTTTTTATTATCTTTTATTTTTAATCAAAATGATATAATATATTAAAATTTTAGTAAATTATGATAAAATAAAAATATCATTAAAAAAAGTAACAAAAAAATAAGGGTCAATTAAAATTTTTATTTAATGAAATTTAATTACAATGTATTGATTTGGGAATTTTTTTTGTAAAATTTAAATCTATTAAAAGAAAATGAAATATAAACATACAAGTTCACGAAATGCTCCTACAATCAAGACAAGCTAAAACGACAATGTAAAAAATCCATGGGAATACCAAAACGACACTGTGATAATCACTAATCCAGGTTAAACTTAATCGATAACGCAAAAGAAATTTGTTAATGAGGCCAAATTGATAGACGACCCAACATAGAATTTGGCAGTGACCAGGAAACTAGGCCTACACCTCCAAGCCCCGGGGGTCCTTTGGTCTGAATCATTGGTTTGACGAACCCTCGGCGCCGTTTTGCTTCCTGCGTCTCTGCAGGGGTGACATGAGATTGAGGGCTCTTCCTTTAGCTTCAAGGGCATTATCTCCTGTGCTCACGAGCCTCTCTTCCCATCAGGAGAGCTTGGCGACTTCTCAACGTTGCTTTAAAAATCCAACAAAGACCAGAGCTGGCTTGACCAGTGTCAACAACGTTGAAGCTTCTTCAAGTAGTCGTACTCGTCGTCCCAACACAGATCATTCTCCAAGAAGTGATTTTTATGGCAATAGATGCCCTCATCCGATTGATCATGATTACTTTTCCAGGGTTCTACTAAGAAAGGACTGGTTTTTATTGCTAAACCAAGAGTTGAGGGCAAAAAGGATAGTTTTGAATTCTCAGTTTGTAGTTAGTGTTTTGCAAAATCTGGAAAACCCATTACACCCTTTGAAGTTTTATATCTGGGTTTCGAATATTGACTCCTTATTTGCAAGGGATCAGTCAGTCAAGGGTGCTTTGGCCAATTCTCTTTACCGGAAAGGTCCTGTTGTTTTGTCTGTTGAATTGCTCAAAGAGATTATAGACTCAGGTTGTCGAGTAACTGAGGAATTGCTTTGCATTTTGATTGGCAGTTGGGGCAGATTGGGATTGGCAAAGTATTGCAATGAGATATTTGGGCAGATATCATTTTTGGGTCTTCGTCATAGTACGAGATTATATAATGCAGTTATTGATGCTCTTGTGAAATCCAATTCTCTAGACGCAGCTTATTTGAAATTTCAACAGATGAAAGCAGATAGTTGCACACCTGACAGGTTTACTTACAATATACTTATCCATGGAGTTTGTCGGATGGGTGTGGTGGACGAGGCAATTCGACTGGTTAAACAAATGGAGGGTTTGGGATATGCATCTAATGTATTTACTTACACTATCTTAATTGACGGGTTCTGTAATGCGAAGAGGGTTGATGAAGCCTTTAAGGTTATAGAGACAATGAAGGCAAGAAATGTGAGGACTAATGAAGCTACAATTAGATCATTGGTTCACGGGGTGTTTCGTTGTGTCACCCCAGGTGAAGCATTTGAACTGATAATAGGATTTATTGAAAGAGAGCCTACCATGGGGAGATTAGCCTGTGATGCTCTACTTTGTTGCCTGTCAAATAACTGTATGCCAAGGGAGGCTGGTGCATTGCTAAGAAAACTTGGTGAACTCGGGTATTTGCCTAACAGTGAAACATTCAACATCACGATAACTTGTCTGCTGAAGGGTTTGGTTCTACACGAGACCTGTGAGATGTTGGACAGATTTATTGAGCGAGGAATGAAGTTAGGATTTAGCACATATCTGATGTTGCTTGAAGCTTTGTACAAAGCTGGAAAATATACAGACGGTGATCGATATTACAGTCAGATGGTTAAGGGTGGGCTCATTTCAAATGTTTTTTCGTACAATATGGTAATTGACTGCTTCTGCAAAGCCAGTATGATGGACAAAGCATCAGAAGCTTTCAAAAAGTTGAAACATAGAGGTATAACTCCTAACCTAGTTACGTTTAACACCCTTATGAATGGGTATTGCAAGGATGGAGAGGTGCGTAAAGTACGTGATCTTTTAGAGATGCTTTTGGAGCATGGGTTAACACCTGATGTCTTCACTTTTAGTTCAATAATTGATGGTCTTTGCCGAGCAAAACAGTTCGAAGATGCTTTAAGTTGTCTTTCTGAGATGATTGAGTGGGGTGTCTCTCCCAGTGTTGTTACATATAACATAATGATCCATTCTTTGTGTTCCATAGGTGATGTCACTAGGTCATTGAAACTCGTTAGGAAGATGCAAAGGGATGGAGTGAGCCCTGATATCTTTTCTTTCAATGCTCTCATTCAAAGCTTTTGTAGGGTAGGAAAGATTAAGAAAGCTGAGAGACTTTTTGTTTCCATGTTGACATCGGGCTTAGCTCCAGATAGTTATACTTATAGTGCATTTATTAAGGCATTAGGTGAATTAGGGAGATATGATGAAGCTAAGAAGTTGTTTTTCTCCATGGAACAGAATGGCTGTGTTCCAGATTCTTTTACATGCAATCTAATTTTAGACATTCTAATGAAGCAAGGTCAAGTTCAAGAGGCTGAAAAACTGACAAAAGCATGTCGTGACAGGGGAATCATTGTAAAATCCTATCAGACTTTCTCTGGTTCATAAGACAATGCTTTTTTATCAGATTTTTGCTTTGGAGGCAGAGACAACAATGAAACGTAAGGTCTACTTGCAGTTGCAGAATCACGTGCATTGGATATAATACATCTACTATCCAATTGCGATAAAATGACATAATGCGAGTATGCTCTCTAAGAAAAATTGTTCCTATCCTTGTTTTGAGGACTTTTAAGTGGGGTATCGACCTGTGTCCAAGGATATGCTTACTGATTTAGTAGTCAGATCAAAGGAAACTAACCTTGAGGCTTGACAGTATAAATCTCTTGATAGCCTCTAGTGTTAGCTATGTGCATCTCTTTGCATTTTAGCCTCTAGTGTTAGCTATGTGCATCTCTTTGCATTTTCTCGCCAATTCCTTGGGATTTGCTATCACTGACTGGAGACAAGTGGTTGCTAAAATTGTGAGAAATGGCATGTTGCCGTGTGAATATTTTGGAAGCACTTAAAGAGCAAATTAAGGTGGCCATTTCAGAAGGGTTCAGTGCTCACAGTTGGACGTCTCATTGCTGATTGACCCGACTTGTGTTTGCAATATTTCAACACATACTGCAAACCGATATGCTCATTTTCTTTTGCTTTGCTACAGGGATAAAGGTGGAAGGCATCTAAGGTTGTTCTTCCGGGGATGGAATTGAAACTTCCGGTTCAGCTTTACCTCCGACTTTGCATAGGCATTACGTATGCCTGGCAGGATCATATTAGCCCCTGGTTTCAGGAAAAATTACTGAATCTTAAGAATTGTTTTATGGTGCTAGCCATTGTGTTCTTATTTGACACCGCAGATCATGTTAACTATGCTTTTGAAGTTCCAGGCAAGGAACAATGTGTATACTTATGTATGAGAAATGTCTTCAATTGATAGTCTCTTTTCTACTTCATTCAAGACTGTCTTGCATCCTTGCACCTTCATTTCTTCTTCCATAGTGTTGTTCTCTTAGTATCTTCTTTTATTTTAATTCTCTAGCATTACTTATAGAAAATTGAGCCCGAGATGGCTTTTCACCAACATGTTCCACACGTTATGAAACGATTTTGTCCCTGGATGGTGACTGTTAATTCTCTATTTTGAACCGATATGTCTCGTATTTCTCGAAAAAGCGATGAATGAACTGCTAGGAGCCAGTATGACTTCGACATGTCTAAAACACAATTTGGTTTCAAAATTCGCAAACTCTTAAAGAAAAAGTTACCTGAATCATACAGGTTGACCATTATTTTCTCAATTTCTGCTCTGAACTATTGCCCAGCCCTTCACGCACACTTTGCTGACGCTTGCTTGCATCGATTACTTGGCTCATGACCTAAAGACTAATTCTTGACAATGAAACTGAGAAGCAACCTTACTTGTAGCAAAGGTTGAAAACGATTTTAGGTGCGAATTTAAGTGCTCTTAGAGAAATTCTAATTAGGAAGTGAAAGTTGGTGACTTCCATCCAACCGCTTTCCCTCTTGCTTCACTCCATTTCACCCGACTGCTCTCCTATGGAAGCAGAGATGACAATTGGCTGATCGTTTCTCTTGATCAAATTCAGCAAATCTTCTACCAGTAGTTTAAGGAAAATCAAACAGTTTTCATCATTGGCCAATGGGGCTAACGTACTAGCACCTCACAATTGTTAAATTATACTGGAATAAGTAAGTTGGTTAATAACAGTCAACCTTGGACATAGAATATGGTTATATTAAGCAACTAACTCATGAGATTTTCAAAAAATTGGTGACACCACGTTCTATATAACTTGCCTGAACTCATCCCTTTTCCCTTCATGAATTCTGTTACCTGCTAGCTTCAATAATGGAAAATTTCCTCACCGTTAGAATCTTTGTTTTGGCTGTAGCTATTGTTTCTTTCTCACTTTACTGCAGCAACTTGGGTGAGTGAAAGAGGAAGGTTTCCTGGAAAATTTTAACTCTCTCTCGTTTGTCACCATTGCTTACTGTTTTTCATCCTCGACAGGGAACGCAGATGAGTCTGTGGTTGATGAGTACGTCCCTTACACAAGGAAAGGTACTGACAATGCAAAAAACGGCACAGTTGATGAAGAAGGGTCTCATTCCAGTGCTGGTGTCGATCCAGCCGAAATTGTTGCCAAAGCAGTACTATGTTTCAATAATAGAAGTGTAAGTTCGGATCTTAATTATGAGCAAGTTGCATTAAACTCTTGTGAATCTTAAAATTCTTTGCTTTACATGGAACTTTTATTACTTTTAATGATCATATACTTGAAAGAGTTCTTACAAGCTGGCTTTGCATTGCTTAACATGCTAGTTTTTTCACCCTGCATATCTCAGATATATAGTAGCTGCGAAGAAGCCTACAGGCTTTCCGTGAGTGGAAACATCGATGTGCCTTATGAATATGTCGATCAATACTGCAGCGGACCGTGCCTCTCGGAGACGCATTTAGTTCTGAACTGTGTAGAAAACATTATGACAAACTTTGAGTTCTACAATAAAGCTACTATAGTTGACATTAGAGACACAATCAAAGCAGGATGTGGTTCTGGAACTGAAAGAGGTACTACTTCTTCAGTTGTTTATCAGGGCATTGTCTCGCTTTAGGCTATTTACCTGTGGATGTTGGTCTCCCGCAGGCAATTTCAACGTAACTGAGCACATTGCGGATGAAACAAACAGTGGAGCTGGACACACTTGCGAGAAGCGGATTCTATTCGGACTCGGCCTAATGATGGCAGGACAAGCTTTGTCGATTTGACATTTCTGATGATGTCAAAGTCAAGTTATCAGCTAGCGCCTAGCAGTGCGAGTTGAAGTTCTTGGTTAAAACTTAAAAGATGGGAGTACTTAAAAGTTGAAATAATTGGACATGTTAGAGTAAATCTCAGTTCTTTATGTGAAAGATAGAACAATGAAGTTTATGCACACCCTTTTGTTGTATTTGTTATACCTGTAATAGTATCTGTTCTGATATATAAAGAGTTCTTGGAAAAAGAAAAAGTACTTTTATTTTTGACCAGTCCTAAAGCTAACAGAAAGTGGATTAATATAAGAAATAAATGGGAATTAGGAAAACAGAAACAGAAAAACAAAGTATTCTTCCCTCCAAAACATCAAAGTCTCTCTTCTGTAGTTTACAGAAAAACCAGAACACAAATCACCTTAAATGGGAACCTTTCAATGGCATCTTTCAGAAACCATGCAAGTTCTTTCATGAGCATCTCAAAGACCCTTTCTTGTTCTCTCCTGTCAAGATCAAGATCCAATCTTGTAGCCATTTCTCTTGTTGTAATTTCGATACTTTTCCTGTCCACTACAGTAACCAACCATCACTTTCCATCGTTGACAGTTTCTGCTCTCGCTTATCGCCTGCTCTTCGTAGCCAACTATATCTCTCCTTTCTCTTCAATCACACCTTCAGACACATGCGTCGTGTCAGATTTGAGCGATAACTGCACACTCTCAACAATTGCTGCAATAGAAAGAACAAGAAAGAACTCAAGAAAAGAGCGATCTGACGTGGATGTGGATGTTGCTGAGCTTAGTTCTTGCAGTATCTTCCATGGAAATTGGGTTTATGATGATTCTGAACCCATTTACCAACCTGGGTCGTGCCCATATATCGATGATTCCTTTAACTGTTTCAAGAATGGGAGGCCTGATTCTGATTATCTGAGATATCGTTGGAAGCCACATGACTGCAACCTTCCAAGGTCTAAAATTATCGACACCTTGCATCATACCGACACCTTTTACAGAAGTCTGTTCTTAAGTTTTGTTTTTTGTTTTAATCGGTGCAGGTTTGACGGAAGAAAGATGCTGGAGATGTTGAGAGGGAAGAGAATGGTGTTTGTGGGGGATTCATTGAACAGGAACATGTGGGAATCATTGGTGTGTGCACTGAGAGAATCTGTAGAAAACAAGAGTAGAATTATAGAAGTTGCAGGGAGGCGCGAGTTCAGGACTCAGGGCTTTTACTCCTTCAATTTCCTCGTGAGTTCATACTCACCATTTCGATGTCCATTGATGAAACGCCTTTTCAGTTCAGTGTTCGTTGTTCTTCACATGTGCAATTTTCCTTTTTAACGATGTAGGACTATAGATGCTTGATAGACTTCATCAAATCACCATTCCTTGTTCAAGAATGGAGGATCTCAGGATCTGGAAGAGAGACACTGAGACTCGACATGATGCAAGACACCTCTTCCAAGTACAATGATGCTGATATAATCATCTTCAACTCGGGTCATTGGTGGACTCACCAGAAAACCTACAAAAAGTAGAGAC